>CACRXK020000567.1:0-76090 GCA_902702795.2 Paramuricea clavata
CTTCATCTCCAACCTTCCTTACTTTATCACCAACACTTCCGTTTTCCTCACCCACTTCTATATCCATTCCTCGTTCTTCTGCACCAATTCTTCGTTCATCCATTGCTTAAATGTGGAATATTGATCATTCGGCGCACGAGGACTAGCTGGATCAACCATCAAACATGCTTGTGCAGGGAATTTATACAGTAATATCTGCTCTTTTGCTTGTGGGACGTGAAATGATATACTGCGCATGCTTAACCACATTTTAAAGCGTGTTAATGCGCATGTTACACCTAGTTATTTCGTCCCACAACTGCAGCGACCTCTCATTGAATTAATATAGCTTGAATTTTTAATGAAGAAAACCTCCAAAATTGAAAAGAATATGTTCTGATGAGTATATAAACAAGTTAAAAGCCGCGGGTATCGGTTTTTATTAAACTGTAAAGATCTCGGGCCTTCGGCCCTCGGTCTTCACAGTTTAATAAAAACCTCTCCCTTGGCTTTTAACCTATATGTAAAATAATCAAATTATGTCGAAACGGTTAAACTAGAAACATTTTAAAAACCACTTGACCGGTGTTTCAACGCTTCTATATTACTTTATCTATTATTAGTTATGCTATTACCTCATGCGCGCTTGCATTACTTACCCGTAGATGATTATATAGTACTTCGTATAGATATTTTTTGCTCTTTCTCCATTCATATCCACATTCTTGCGGAGAATTTATGCAAATCTTTTAAAGCAAGTTTATTATTTTGATTACTTTGCACTTGTTACTGACAGTAGTTGAGCCCCCTGTGTTTGTACAAGAAGAAAAAGGTGATATTATTAAGTTCCGCGGGTTCCGCATTTCCGTGGTCTGCAGTTCCGTTAATTAGTCATACCCTTCTGATATTATGCCAATAACAAAACTGTGGAATAACAACAGTGCAGCATTACCATATAAGGTCATGATAAGCCGTTGCCTGTAATATTTAAAATATCAAAATCGGCATTACTCTCAAGGCTAGCGACACAACAATCCATGATTTACCGTAATTAAACAAGATAAATAAATCACTACCAGTATCTTACAACAATTCAAAACCCTGGCAAGTGTTCGTTGAAGAATTAAAGTCGTAATGAGCTTGAACAACGGCATAATTCATGTTTGACTACAGTAATATCTATTTATAAATGTCAAGCGGAGTACTGGATCCAAATGTAATGATTTTCGTCCAAAATCCCCCGGTGTTTCCCAGAGCATCAGCAAGCCTCCACAGAGGATTGCAGGCTCAGGGTTCGAGATTGAGGAATCAGAGTGCTTGGTTTTATAAGGCATGGATGCAAAAACCATTAGCATACCCCCAAGCTAGTGTCCAGAACCCACTTAAGGCGGATTTCCAGCTTTCGCGTGAAGCTCCTCGCAGATCGCTGCGAGTGCTTGTATCTAATTAAAATTAACAGTTCAGCATTGTGATTGGATGAAAGAGCTCATGCATGCACTCGCAGCGAGCTGCGAGGAGCTTCGTGCGAGGACTGGAAATTCGCCTTAAGGCCCGTATGCACTATACCAGATTGCATCGGAGCGTCGCGATTTTCATACCGAAGTCGGTTGCTGTTCACACTACGCCACAGTAATCTGGTACACGGACGCGGCGTAAAAATCACTCCGCTTTGGAGATGATATGAAAAGTAATCCGGTATGTGCCGAAGCAGTGTAAGCAGGCCAATCCGTCATTTGTCGCAAAAATCTTTGAAAAAATTGTCTATGATCAACTGTATGAATATCTTAACAGCTATAATCTTTTGAATACTTGTCAATCTGGCTCCCGATCGTTATATAGTACCTTAACAACATTACTAGAAGCTACTAATAGCTGGTCTGTAAATGTAGACAATAGTCTAGTTAATGGAGTCGTCTTTATTGATATCCAAAGAAGGCATTCGATACGATAGATCATAAAATTTTGTCACAAAAATTAGGAAATTATGGGGTGGACCCAAATAGTCTTAGGTGGTTTGAATCGTACCTCAGTGATCGAACACAGAAGTGTCGAGTCAATGACTACCTGTCGAGTTCAAACTCGGTTTATCTGTGGGGTTCCACAAGGGAGCAATTTGGATCCGCTATTGTTCCTCATATACAGGGTGTCCGAAAAAAACACGAAAACTATTGAAATAACGTGTTGTCAGAATTTGAATGCCTCAGCACTCTGCTGAACCCACACGTGCATCAAAGCTTGACGTAAGTAAATTATATGCATAAAGAAACCGTTTAAGAACCTGTTCTAAATTCCCAAGAGCAGAAATTCGTGCGCTTTACAAATATATTTTAATTTCTTAAAAAGTCAATATTTAATATATGCATTCTTGTCAATATTTTACGCATCTGCGTTCAGCTTAGTGCTAGGGCATTCAAATTTTAACAATACGTCATTTTAATGGTTTTGCGTTTTTGGAGGGACACCCTGTAATCAATGACCTCCCGAATTGCCTCAATTATGGAATACCGAGAACGTTTGCAGACGATACAAGTGTTAGCTATGCGGCCGAGTCACTGGATGAGCTCCAGAATGTCTTAATTAAACTCTGAATTGAAAAGCCTTGGTAATTGGTTAATGGCAAATAGGCTAAGCCTAAATGCTGCAAAAACAGAGTTTATGACGATTGGATCTAGGAAAAGATAAGAGCTATACGGTAGATGATGAAATTACATTAAAGTCAATGAAAATGAGATATACAGGGTGTACCCCAAAAAAGTGACACTATAGAAATTATCCTATCGTTATAATTTGAATGCCCTAGCATTAAGTTGATCCCACAGGTGCATAAACTTCTGCTGATCTGGAATTTAAAATAAAAAAGCAAACCGTTTATTAGTGTAATCGTTTTGCTTGACTCGGGCGTTAAAATATTTGGACAAAGCGAAAACGTTTTAAAATTCTTAAATGTAAATACAAGTTCATTAAATTTCCAGGCGTGTAATCACGCGCGTTTAAGAGCGGCTTAAGAACAATGAGATAATTTCTATAGTGTCACTTTTTTGGGGGGACATCCTGTATAGGGTTGACTCAGGCAGCGTTTACACTGTACCGTTTTCGTAGCGTTCTCGTATTGTTCTTAATCCTCAAGGGAACGCAAGACAATAGTCTAGTTCTCTCGAACAATACGAGAACGTTACGAAAACGGTACAGTGTAAACGCTGCCTAAGTTAGCTCCCTTGGGGTACATATTGATAATCACCTTACTTGGACAACTCGTATTGATAAAATTTCAAAGAAAATTGCTTCAGCAATTGGTGCCTTAATTCGAATTAGACGGTATATAACGACAGATACAGCTGTTCAAGTTTACCAAGCTTTGACCCAACCCCATTTTGATTATTGTAGCTCGGTCTGGGATGGCCTTGGTGAAACGCTTAGTTGTAAGATACAAAACTGCAGAACCGAGCAGCAAGGGTTACTATGAGGGCAAATTATGAAGCCAGTGCGGGTACACTTCTTGATACTCTGCACTGGGACAATCTCGTTCCCAGAGTATGCCTGTTCGCGGGTTAGGTAGTGGCATGACTCTGGGGAAATCGAATTTTTTTTATCCAAAATGAGATAAATGGCGCATGCGCTTTTATTGCTTTTGTTTATTCCGCTTACTAAATTCGCGCGGGCACACGCTCACAATCGATATTGTTTTAAACAAAGATATCAGAATTTATAGTATACAAAATGGGTTTTTATACGTTTAAAGGTGCTTTAAATCGTACTACTATTAAATTATATTCAATGGCAAATACCGAAAGTTGTTCTAGCGAAAAGAGGGCTTGAATATTCGTTAAAAGACGAGACATTCAAATGTATCTCGGCCATAATGTAAAATGGTGAAGATGTTTTGGTTGTTTTGCCAACAGGTTATGGGCTTATTATGGCAAATATTAAAATATTTCAGCTGCTACCTGACGTGTACGACGTGTTACTTGGCGTAACTAATTCTATCGTGATAGTAATATCTCCACATGAATGACCAAGGCATTTCTGCATGCATGATGTCAAAGTATGATAAAAGGCCATTCTGTGCTACACTATATTATGGTGATGGCAGCGATATCAAATTACCATTGGATCGACATGAGAACCTGACGTATAAGCTGTTCTATATGCACCCAGAAATGTGTGTCTGTGACAAGAAAATACAAGCTTTTTTGAACTGTATACTGTAAACCTCTGAATATAATGCTCACCTCATTCCAAATATAAGCCCCCCCAAATATAAGTCCCCCCCCCCCAAATATAAGCCCCCTGAATATAAGTCCCCTGAATATAAGCCCCCTGAATATAAGCCCAGTATCCCACTATGTTATTTAACATTGACATTGTCTTTTAATATAGCAGAGAACGATATTTGAAACACTGTCATTGTCTTTATAGCTTACTATGTTAATGGAAGTGTGTTATTAATACATGTTTATTTTCCTGTTTATGACTGACTTGTTTATTACTAACACAATTGATCGTCCATGTATAAGGCCCCCATGCATATAAGCCCCCTCCCCTAAGCCCATCAAAAATCACTTACAAAAGAATATAAGCCCAGGGCTTATAGTCAGAGGTTTACGGTATTATATATCCCATATTTTAACAATAAACACATTATTTTTTATATTATATTACATTAACATATATACATGGATCACATATAAAGTCTTTAAATGACAGTACATTGTGTTTGTAATTATAATTACTATAATTACTTGTGTCAAAAGTAAGAAATGAAGTGAACAAATCCATATATATTTGTTGAAAAATTCTTGCAGTGGGTATCTTCCTTTTGCTTTTCATGCTTCACACTGTGTATCTTTGAACATTTAATCAGCAACTAATTATAGGCAAGGATATATTTACTAGCTCATTTCTCCATATTACCAGGTACATAACATGCAAATTATACATCAACCTTGCAATCCAGGCTTTAACCCCTGCAGTTGCCACTCTCCTGCAGCATGTTTGGGAAGGGAGAGGAAGGAATGGAGGTACTGTAATTTCTATATTTAGCCCCCTTCTCGTCAAGCCCCTTTCCAATAACCCCCCCCCCCTCATTTGGATACAAAAATCAAAAATAAATAAGCCCCTCCTCTTTTAACCATGCAGCCCTCATTCAATTTCTTAAAATCATGAAATATATTGCATTTCTGCAGTATTTTAATAAAATATAGTACAACGGTAACTCTGAATATGGACATTTTTTAACGGTAACCAGACTTATTGCATATATTTAGAACAAGTGCCCCCTCAATGATGCTTAGGAAACAATAATACACAGGAGGCTTGATAGTTGATACAGAAATTAAAGTAGTTATTTGATTGAAACTGGTAGCTATTTCAATTCTACTGTCAGTATCTCCTTTTATATATAATTGGATTAATTGCCAATATATTCACATAGTATAATAGTTTGGAAATGGAATCAATACTTGTATATTTTTAGCAAATGAGCATTGTTATTGATCAACAATTACTCTTATTGCTATAAACAACATTGTTTCACATAGCAACAGACAAGGAAACTTCTGTATTTAAATTCACTACTTATTTTTTATCCAAACACAAATTGATGTAAAAATTGTTTCAGGTTTAGCTTAGTTCTAGCCTTACATCGGGCTATTCCATTTAATATCCATACCCCCCCTGTCGAGGATCCCTGGAATTCTGGAAAAGGGTTTTGAGCTTGGAATTCTTAAAGGGTAAAGGGTTTTGAGCTTGGAATTCTTCAGGGATTTCAGCTTGGAATTTTGGAATTCTTTGAACAGGGGTAAAAAGTTTTGAGCTTGGAAATCTTCAGGGGTAAAGGGTTTTGAGCTTGGAATTTTGGAATTCTTCAGGGGTAAAAGGTTTTGAGTTTGAAATTCTTCAGGGGTATAACCATGAAAAACATGTATCCTCGACAGGGGGTGTATGGATATTAAATGGAATAGCCCATCACATGTGCTGTCAAGTGGCAATCACTTACAAAGCAAACCTATAACCAAATGTTTTACAACCTGAGGAACTTCTTAAATCAATTATTCTATAATTTATACAGATGCTACAAAAACACCTGGCATCTTAAATTTATATAGATAACTCCATTTACAAAAGCACAAAGACCACAGGCTACAACATGTTGAGTGTTGACCATTGACCATAATGTACTGTATTGTTTAAAGCTTCAAGTTTTTAACACAAGCAAAAGCTGTCACTCCAAAGTCCTGGCAACAATATGTCAATTTAACAAAACGACAACGTGTGCGATGATTTCAATAGCCAATTGGGCCCAATTCTTTCATGGTTATAATGAATATACTCGTACTGTAGATCGATATATATATATATACCATGCCAATTTGTAAGTATATACCCAATACTTTTTCATACGATTAATATCATATCCTTCGATATATATCGTTTGATTTCGCATTCCAATCTGATAAATATTGATAATTCTCTCTTCGCGTATGTCCACGCGTAATTCTCGCAAAAAACCACGCATTAATTGTGTCGGCAGCATTGATGATCACGGCAGCCAATCAAATAACGATTTAGATTCGATTTCCCCAGAGTCATGCCACTACCTAACCCGCGAACAGGCATACTCTGGGAACGAGATTGGGAGCGACGCTGCCGAACAGTGTTGTTTTCAAATTATAAACATTTTTATAGACGTGAATATCGAGTAAATCTTTGAGAATCTACGCAATATATAAATTGATGTTATGACTTATGCATTATGGGCATTCAATTAAGTACCGATATTATTTTGACGGTATATTCAATTTCAATATACAAAGCTAGGAAGCAGCGAGACAGTGTTGTTTTGTCTTTTGAAATGTATGAACATTTCAGGCATGAATATTGAGAAAATCTTTGAGATTCTACGCAATATATAAATTGATTTTTTGCATTACGGGCATTCTATTAAGTGCCGACGGTATATTCATTATACAGAGCTAGGAAGCAGCGAGACCGTGTTTTCAAATGTATAAACATTTCAGACATAAATATTGAGAAAATCTTTGTTTACGTGTATAGCACAACGGTGCAAACTCGTGTTCAGTGCAACGAAAACTCTACCAGATCTTACGAGAATCTATCTGTATCAAAGCTTGTCAAAACTGCTATATAAACACTGCAATAACTGTGAAACTATTGAAATCTAAAGTTACATTATTGAATACATGCGAAAAGCTGAAAATGACTCATGAAACAACAACGTGACCTTCGAAATATATCAAAGGTCAATGAGACTTGTTATTGTGAACACGTCATAATTAGATTAAAATGCGGAAAGCGGATGCGGATTCACGGAACGGATATGGGGATAAAATGCGGATGAAATGCGTCATTTTAATGAGTTTTTCGCCGCTTATTTACGTTTCTGTGTTTTAGATTTATGTTCCTTTTTTGTAATGGAATACAACGTCGTAGTGCTTATTATTTATAACATATCTTATACAGCTATTTTCTCAAGTTGTCACTGGGACAAAAGCCAAAGTGTACAATATGGGCGCTAAAAGGATGGTGGGAATAATCACAGATTTAAACAAGTCACCTAGGTTGCCGGCGACCCTATATAGTGTCGTTTTCAATTGGAAACTTTACAACATTATAACAGAAATTATGCCTTGTGACTAATATTATATGAGGAAATAAATAATATTACATAACTCTCGTCATTCTTTAATCTTAAAGTATTAGATTTAAACCAGATCTTAGCATTTTTACTGTTGTAACAGTCACGCGCGCTACTACTGTACGTCATATCGACATGTGATTAAAGCTATAAACCACGCTTGAAAAACTATTCAATTAATAAGTATGTCAATATAGCGTTCGTCTTTGAAACTCTGCACTATCCTTGGATCCCTAGTTTTTTTCAGTGTTGTGTAGAAACTTTACTGACTCTTCTACCCCGGTATGCAATGGCTGGCGCCATCTTTTTTCGTTTTTGTCATGTTTTGATTAAATCGCCATGCTTACCTTATATTTCCGCATTGGACATGTATCATTCTGCAACTTTGGATATTTCTCACAGGTATCCCGTCGTCTGTCTCGTCTTGAGTCACCTCTATTTCTTACCGTGTTGCAATCAAGCCACGCATCCTGCAATGTTTTATCCACTTCTGCACACGCATGTCTCGCGGCCGCACAACGTGTATACGCTCTGGCAGAATCCAAATAGAAATAGCTTAAGTTGCTTTTACATGTTCTTATCGATCGTGAACATTGGAACATTTTAACTGCTTCAGTACAGTTGTCGTTTCCACCAGCCGAACGAAATCTGGCTGAAATTCTACGTACACTCGCACTTATTCCAGGGTAAATGTTGTATACTCGTTTGGGGACTTTGTGACCTAAGGGACAGATGTCGTTGATTGGATTTGAGATGCATGGTGTTACTATTTCCCGCCTGACAAAGCCATATAGATCATTGCCACATCGAACTTGCGTTACTACCAGACAAAAAAGTATCAAATGTGTTGCCCAATACATCTATTTACAATTAGCTCTGTTCAGCTCCCAGTGTGTTTGTCTTCTAGACGGACGGAATATCACGTGATCTAGTATGTCCTTATATTACAACTGTAAGCGGAATGTGTTGTGGTAAAGTTATGGTAATGTTTTTGCCGCAGTGAAGAGGTCTTCTTTGTCTTTAAGTGGGGAATGATTCCGGTCCCTGCCCATACTTCATAGACCCTAACTCGAGTCCTTAAAAGGCTGTCCTGGCGCTTGAATCGGCCAAATTCTAGTATTAATAAGCGGATTTGCCCATAAAAAGGCGTATGTGTAGACGTATTCAGCGATCGTGCATGCGTGGGAAGGGCTGAGGGCTTCGGCCAAATTCAACCAAAATTTAATCAATTTGTCCCTTGGCAATGTCCATTGCTGATTGGTCCAACAAATTCTTCTATCAATACGTTTGATAGTTTTCTAGTTATCGTGCTGACAGACACATACAAACGCGTATGAAAACATAACCTGCTGGCCTGCGAGCAGTCCCTCAGGAGAAAGGAGGGACTGCCGTGACAACATATCAAGAAACGAAATTCACGTTGCGAATACAACGCAAAATTCCCATTGGTCGAAATATGTCTGTCAATCAAATCTGATATGTAGTTATTATGCTACAAAGAATTTCCAGACTTGAATGTTGATTTTATAAGTATAAAACATGACAGGCTCAAATGAGCGGTTCCTATAGACCTTATGCATAATGACGTCACAGATGCCCGTGAGGAATGCTGGTCTTAGTAGTCATCGCCCGGGAAAATTTCGATAGTGGCCATTTTGAATTGTTTAATTTTCCCGGGCGATGACTACTAAGACCGGCACTCCTCGCGGGCATTAAGCCTTGTGACGTCATTATGCATAAGGTCTATTGGATATTTAACAAATATAAAACATTTTCCGTGTTGATATACAGTTATATCAACACGAGTGGAAATTGGGAAAACGAGAAATTGGGTGGAAACACGACGCCCGAAGGGCGGAGTGTTTTCACACAATTTCGAGTTTTCCCAACTTCCACGAGTGTTGATATAACTATATATCAATACGGAAAAAATGTTTTATATTTGTTTTATAATATAGCACTGTCAAAAGCCCGAAGAATAAGAAAAATTTCCGTGTTACAAGCGGCGGAAAAGTTCCCGTGTTGACATGGAGTTATATCAACACGGCTCTTAGCCAATCAGCGTTCAGAATTTACAAATGCTATATTATAAATTTAATTGGGTATAACCAATGGTCATGCAAAGGGCGTGGTCCCTCCTTTCCCCTCGCACGCTCGGGAATCTAAACCTGCGGAAAGGAGGGGCCGCTCGCAGTCTACCTGGGGAGGTAATGAGGCATCAGTGAAAGTTTTATCATTTCTTCGCTTGTATTATAAACGTTCTTTAGTTGGGGATTAGCTCGAAATTACGCGCTGTGCGAACGTAAGAAAAAAAGTGTGAACCAGATGTTGGCTCATATGTAATGTTTTCTCATAACAAAATTGGAACATTGCTACTGTTGTACCTTGTAGCATAAATATAACACAACAACCATTATCTATCTATCATGCACAACTAATCCAATATTAATCCATGCAAATGATCTACAACTTCTACTCTATAATCTGACGTTGATCCATGCAAAACAACTACAAAATCCGTACAGTTCAATTTAACAAGACAAGTGAATGCATATTGCTAAAACTTTACTTCGATGTGACGTTTTTCATAGGGGAAGCAGCTAAATGTTAGATGTTGGAAATGTTTAAAATCATGCGAGAGTATAAGAAAACCTTGTTTGGAAAACTGTTTACAGTCGTGGCAATGGAAGTGTTCCTAAAATATTCTACCAATTCATTTGCTTACACGAACCCAGTTCATTCGCCCATATACAGACGGGCAATTTTTGCCTTAACAAGTTTTCCTTTACAGGCAACTTTCCTTTTCGTGTGTACGACAAAAAATGGACACTTTTTCCTTGTTAAGGAACCTTGTTCCAAAGGTATTCAGTCATGCCAGCTTTTAGTTTCAGTTTAACTGCTGCAACTTTTTATCAAAAACGTCGATTTGTTATGTGCATACAGGGTGTCCTGAAAAAGAACCCCACAATAATTCTGTTCCAGATTTTCACACAATTATTATGTAATCCAAGAGAATGTAATCCACCGAAAATGTAATCCAAAAGATCTTTAATCCAAAAGATCATTTAAAAATGATCTAAAAAAAACACTCAGATTATTAAAACTGGTCTAGTATTGGATAGAACCAAAGTTATTTATGGCTATCCAAAGTATAAGGGGGTCATCAAACCAGTTGACACTTCGCACAATTGATGCCATTTCAATGGTCCATAGGGTAAACCAGACTTTATTTAAAAACAACCATAACATTGGTTTCACTATAGACCAATTTTAATAATTTTAGTGCACGTAAAAATCTGGAACATAGCTATTGCATTTTTTTGGGACACACTGTATAATCCATACCGTTTCCATCAACCTAATAACATCTATAAACCTAATAACATCTATAAACCAAATAATATATATAAACCAAATAACGTATCGTTAACATATGCCTAGAAGAAACTTTCAGCGACAAGGATGGCAATGAACAAAATTGTGCTGAATGCCATGGCGTGAACAGCTGCTTTATTGTCGTAGACATTATCCAGGGAATATTTCTTTGCTGTTGTACCATCTGGCAAGTGGTCACATAAACCGTGGGCTTGCTGTATCGAGTTGGCATCATTTGTTTTGTTGACACTACATTTGGAAGAAAAAAAATTAACAAGTTAAGATGATTTTTTGTCACGTATTTGCGATGAAAACCCCTCAAAATTGCTTTTTTCCTATATTTATTTTCTAGTTTAGCAAAGTTCATGCAGTTAGCGCGACCTTTTTAAATGCGTCTGCCGGTTGAGAAGCACAAAATAATAGTAAAAAATTTTCAATTAAAATACAATTATCAATGATGATCTCACGACAAACCATGATCTCACGGCAATCTATTTTTACATTTGCGTTTTATTTTTACATTCGGTCGCATTATCTTGCTATCTGATCTCTCTGACTAAATTAGTTTCTTTGAAGAGCAATACATGTGAAATGTATTTGAAGGCCATCGGTGATATTTCAGGATAAAGCAGTATGTACTAACTGTCTAACTCCTTCACGTCATCATTGGGAAGATACAACACGCAATAACCCAAAATGACCCAATGTGTGACAGTCTTTTTGCAGTTGATCTATAGTGAGGATGTCGAGGGAGCACTTTTCTTGTGATAGTAATTCCTAGTCTAGCTCTCTTTGATGCATATCAGTATGTATTTCATATAATACTCACCAGCCCATGATCTCACGACAATCTTGTTTGCTGAGGAAGGATACGACCTTGGTCTGATCTTTGGAACAAGCAGGAATTGAAACTTTACACACTGCGTCAGCAACATTCTTTTCACATTCAGAATCAGATATGTTGGCAGTCTTCAATACCCTATGAGCAAATGCAATTCTGTCCCCTGCCAGGTTCAACTTTGTCACATTTACACTAAATACCTAAAAAAAAATATATTTAAGACTTCCATGCCTAGGATGAGTATTCAGCGAGTTGAAACAGTGGATTAGGAGGGCAGGGGTGGGCAGTCTACTGTATAGACCGATATATATACCGGGTGGGGAAAAAAGTACGACTGTTTGAATTGCTGAAAAATCAAAACTAAAAGAGCAATGACAACACTAAAACAAGTTTATTGTCATTCAGCGATATCCAACTTAAATTTTGATTTATATATATATATATATATATATATATATATATATATATATATATATATATATATATATATATATATATATATATATATATATATATATATATGATTTCGATATTTTTTGTTGAGTTTTTTTCTCAAGGTCTCGCTTACTTTATTTCCTTCCTTTATTTCCTTATATATATATATATGTATATATGTATATATGTATATCTATGATATAATCTATCTATATATAATCACTATGTAATTGTAATAAAGAAAATAGGCTAACAGGTCCACAGTTGCCCATAAAGCATTCTGCATATTTTAATATTATAAAAAATATCTAATAGTTTGTAATAATCTAGATCCTCTATAAAACCTCTGTCAGTGGCCTTCTTGCGAAGTCTCTCGATACCATTTCTTGACCGTATGAAATCCATAAAAATGATTAGTTTATATACACCGCATATATATTTACTCTGTAACTTTTAGCACAAGAAAATGAATCTTTTTCAATTGATTTCAATGTAAAAAGTATCAAATTTTCGAATGAATTCTACGATTTTATTTATAATTGCAACTAATGACGCCCGCGCGAATTCAGTGTTGCGGTTTGAGCGTGAGCATGCGCACAACTAACCGGATATCCAAAATTGGATATCCGGTATTCCGTTTCTCCAGAGTCATGCCCAGCACCTAACCTGCGAACGGGCATACTCTGGGTACGAGATTGCACAAATATGTGTTAATCAGTTCACAGTTGTCGTAGGCCTAATTTGTCATTACACTGGCCTGTAGGCCAAGTGTCTTAAATCCCTCTTTTTCTGGGGGTTTTTTCGACGAGAAATGGAGGCTCAGGGTGCAACGTTCTCCAGTGACATATTCAGTTCAGTTTCAAAATGGCGGCTTTTCACTGAGCGATCTAATATATATTTCACACAGTTTCGTTGAATTTTCAAAGAATTGTGCAGGTTTCCTTATGACTTTCCTATGGATTTTACTTGTGTTGCACTCTGGCCTTTCTTGCGTGTTGAATTAGTGTGTTTTTCTTTGTGTAACAACTCGAAAACCCCAAAATTTGGACCCAGCGAATTTATACAATATTGTGGAATATAAACAACGACAAGTTAAAGGTTTGACAGTTTGACTTTTTAATTAACAAGACGCTCCACGGAGTGTTAAGTCGCTGGGGCGATGGAAATATGCAACTTTAAGTACAAGTAATAGCACTAATTAAAGAAGAGCGTGTTTGTTTTTCCGAAAATATTGATTCTTGAAGTTTGCAGTTTGCCTGATAGTTAGCGCTAATGGTTAAAACAAGTACAACCATGTAGCAATGTTGTTTTAATAGTCGTATAGTATACACAGATTGGCTGGTGTTATGTTACCAACTGGCCAAGTTAAAACCAAATTTTAATAGCTACAATCTTGGACATAACTGGTTGAGACTATTTTCCCCCTATAGAAAATTCGCGTATTTTTATGATAAACTCCATGTTGAATCATGTTGCCATTCTTAAACCCCCGCTCCCCCAACTCAATGTTGAGCTTGTATCATGGTATATTACCAAAAGTTGTTTCGGCGTTGTTCACAACATTGAACTGGGGGGGAGGGGGAGACAAAGTTTGTTTTGTCAATGTTCAATAACTTTGTAATATTAGCTGGAATGGTCTCAAGGGTTTTGTCCAAGATTGTAGCTAGTTAGTGCATCGAAGGCTATGGAAGGCAAGAATATTCTTCGCCTCGAAACTAGACGCATTATAACGTTTGTCTATTGTCTAATACCGGGTGGCCCAAAAAAAAGTACTCCTGTTTGATTCGTAATAACATCTAAACAAGTATAGCTTTTAAAGAGAAATAACTTGCATCAAATAGAGGAAGGACTAACTTAGACTTTGATATATTACAGTTGTATTTCACTTAAAAATTCACGGAGATATTAATCTTTAAATTCGGGAGGATATTTCTGGATGTGTCTGAAATATGCAAAAATCGGCGTATCAAATATTAATCAAGATTTGCCCGACTGAAACATGCACTATTACCAGTAAATAAATGACACTTGACAAATTGTTTATTATGAAACAAAGTATTATTATATCTACAAAATACAAGCAAGATTCATTCGTCCGAAATTCGCGTGTGTTCCTAGCACGTTTAAGAATACGAAAAATTTAAGCGCCTGCCTTCCATGGTCAGTCTTTCATGTACATTTAAGTTTGCAAAGACCTAATATTAAATACTTGCATAATTTCGAACATTCATATTTCAGGAAACAATGAGCTAAGACTTACATGTAAGATGTCTAAATCTACGCCATATCCCTTACAAACCTTAACGATAATTCGCTGAAATACAAGTTAGCCTAATATGTCATTAAGCAAACAAACGCTGGAGTTAATATTTGATATGCCGATTTTCGCTAATTTTAGACACATTCCAAAATATGCTCCCCATTTTTAACATTAATATCTCCGTGAATTTTTAAGTTAAATACTACTGTAATATATCAAAATCTAAGTTAGTCCTTCCTCTATTTAATGCAAGTTATTTCTCTTTAAAAACTTTACTTGTTTAGAAGTTATTACGAATCAAACAGGAGTACTTTTTTTTGGGCCACCCGGTACAACAATGCCTCGTGAGAGGAGAGGTATTTCACATGATTACCAAGCGACTAGCTAATGACCTGTGTCTACAACCATGTATAGCAATAACGCTTTAGTCATATCTACTAATCTACATACCAGTGTGCCTGCCAGTATAAAAGTGGCGAACTGCATGGAATAATAATATATGTTATTGTGCCAGGAAAGATTCCAAGTTATGCACTTATCAATGTAAACCCCGTGGGGGGGGGGGGAGGCCGGGACAGTATAGGGGGTTTGATGACAAAACTCATCCCCTCCCTGGGACGTTTTCTAACTTCCATGTCCCCAGGATGGGGCGGTTTGAATTCCGCCCAGTCTGCTCACAGGTTGAACTTATTAATGCGCATGAGCAGTGATGCGTAAAATTTAAATCCAGCGTGGTCATTTGAGCGTAGTCGAAAGCGAGGTCGAAAGCGAGGTCGAAAGTGCTGTTTTGCAAAGCTTTTTACAGTGGTTTTTACGTAATTGTATAAAAGGCAAGTTTAAATTTAAACCAGGATCAAAGTTATCTGTTTATGAAAATCAGAAAATAGCATCGCATTGTAGCATCGCCTCCAGTGTGAACGGACCTTTATGTTCATGTCAATTCATATTATTAAAAATGATTCTCCCTTGTTTTGCTCGATGTTTATAAGTAAATTGGTGTTTTTAAAAAGCTTAAAATATGTAGCTCTTCTCCCTTGGGTGGGGAAAGTTACCTTTATTTGACCGGAATTTTCTTCCCCCCCTGCGGGCATTTGATTAGTTTTCTCGTATTTTTGTCAAATCCCCTCCCTAGTCCCGGCCTCCCCCCCCCCCCACGGGATTACATTGATAGGTGCATTAGGCTATTAATTAACACAGTGTTAAAGGGCGGTTCTCTATTTTACAAAACCAAATATTTAAAAATAGATAAATAAAAATGTTGTTTTTATAACAACATATTTTTGTTGTATTGTCAAAACAAAATAGTTTTACTGGTCAACGGAAGATTTTATATTTGAGATTTTATATAGTTTGTAGAGTTATCTTTGACAGTATTAGTTTTAATTACATTCCTAATAAATCCGTATTTTATAAGTTGAATATGTAGTCAATAGATTATAGTAAATAATCCGAGCTTCTTTGGCTTAGGACTTTACTATTAATAAAAGAGATGTCTAAAGTAATAAAATAATGCACGCTAAAGCGAGTATTAAAATATAAGTTAGTGTAAACATGCTAGGGCTACGAATTAAATCTGGTACGACTACGAGATTTTTTCGGTTAAATATCTGCTACTACAGACTTTCTATCGCCCTTTCTTTTGCATACCCTTTCTTTATGGCCTCTTTATAGCAACAGTTACGCCAAACCATGTACTATTATAATACAGTAGACACCGCCTATGATAGAAACGACATGACAGTCGATACTAAAGTGACGAAAAAGTGTATATTTCTACTTCCAAAGCAAAAATATTTTGCACTGGCACTTCAGGTAAAGCGAAAAGTACAAGGTGTGTATGATTTCGCACAAATAAACCGTAAACAAACACCAAACTATCAAACTAACTCACAGGAAGCTCTTAATCATAATACTATTTATATTAAATGTTGCCAATGTTTGTCTGAGTCTTCGCGGGGGGTCGAATATTCGTGACGTCAATTGCGGACAACGCTATTGGGGACGAGTTGATAAATTTGTATTGTATCCTGGGGGAATACAAGGAGTATAGGGAAATGGCGGGGGAAATGTCTCCCAAAATAATAGAAATACGAGAAAAGCGTTTACTTTTAGGAATTCTGATTGTCTCAGCTAGCTACGTTCTGATCCGACTGCATGAATTCCACAACCTGGCGCAAACATGAAAATTCGGACGATTAGCAGCGCTGGAATTCGTCTGCTTTCATGCGTCCCGGGGAAAATCAAATTAGGACACTTTAGTGACCTTGTTTTCATGTACAATGTGTACAACAGGTGAAGTCTTACCGTTTTATCCATGAGTAAATGAGACGCGTCAAATTTGAGGTTTAGAAGATACCGTACCACAGTCACGTGACCAGCATGCGCGGCGTAACAAACAGCAACTTTACCATCCTAACAACACAACAAACAAGTTTTTATTTCTTAATAGTCTTTCTTGATGGCACAGTGATTTCTACATGCCCCTTGTGACCGAGGTTCTACCCAGACGTTTTCAATGACGATTTGTATTACAAATGATGTTACCGGAAATTTGATATATCTGCCTTACGAGAGCTTGAAGTATCATAATTACTTACGGTAGTTTCTTTCGTGAGATTACTTCCAGATTCAATAAGTTGTTTGACAACAGGCAAGTGTCCAGAGTGAGCCGAGAAATGAAGAGCTATCCACCCATCCTGGAGAAGGAATATTTATATTAGATTACTCAACATAATTCATCATATTCTCAACACGCCATTACCTCATCTTCAGCGTCAATTTGGGCTCCCTGTGCCAGAAGCAACGTGAGAACATTGTGATGACCATTGGTGGCGGCAAGATGAAACGCCGTCCGACCTTTCGCGTCTTTTGTGTCGAGTTGATGAGCAAATTTACTAAGCAGTAAACTAACGACGTTAGCATGACCACTGCTCGACGCCAAGTGCAATGGAAGTGATCTCTGCAAATAAAACTTAAAATTAGAAACGTTTTCGCTCTAGCCAGGCATTCCTTACAAAATGTGAAATGTAAGCCAAGACTCAGACCTTAACCACAGATCTGTGCCCTAACTGCCAGCAAAATTCGTGCGACTCCGACACACAGAGATATAATTATTTTGTTACAATGTCATGTCATGAGATAATTATCACTTTTTGACCCGTAGCGAAGATTCGACGAAATATTACCCGTGATTATATTTTGAGAAGGCCGAGGGAAATATCATCATTGTTTATTAAAACAGCCTTTTATATTTCCATTCCTGTCTATAGTCTATTACTTTATTTTGCTTAACACTTACATTTTGTGCAGTGGATGTATCGACTCGAACACCGGGAGAATTGAGAAGAAGTCGAACAACTTGATCATTACCAGATCTTGCAGCGAGATGGAGGGGGGTGTAACCATACTAAGAAACGCGATGATTACAAATAATTTAATTAATGTTGGATTAGAAATTCAAATTTGTCAAATGATTCAGCGAGTCCCTAAACACAATCTACTTACTTCATCGTCTTTCTTTGTCTTTGTTGCCTGAATGTCAAATAATATGAAGTATAAAACCCTGTCAGTGGCCGATACGGGCGGCGGAGGGCGGGTTTGCGGTCAAGTAATATTCTGGCATTTAAGCTAAGAGTTTTACAATGTTTTTTCACAAAGCGCTCAACACAGAAGCGGGAATATTTTGAGAACTGAGTATTTCGTAGGGTCTTCGACCCTGAGTCGCGTCATTCTATATTGGTCTATTCTCGCCACCAGAATGACAAGACGAAGAACAAACCTCGCTTCTTATATCTCCGATGTCTGCCTGACGTAAGATTTCTCGCACGACTTCTGTACGACCATATTGGGCTGCGACGTGAATTGCTGACAAACCAGTCTGGAATGAAAACGAGGTTAGGATCTCGGAAATGAGCAGAGTTAGCAACCACGAAAATCGAACCAGGATAATTTATAACATTTAACAAAAACACAACAACTTTCACAAACAATACAACGCATTCCCCCACCTTAGGACTTGCATAATCCAATGGGATTTTCTCTTTAAGTATTTCAATGACTCGAGTATGGCCATTTTTCGCTGCTAAATGTATGGCAGTCATACCATGCTAAACATGAAAAACACAGAGTTTGTTTTATTGCATGTTAGTTGATTTTCCATTGGTTACAGCTAGGATTTACTAGTGAACGGATGAGGCCTGTTCTGCTTTGCAATATCTTAAGCAGATCTCAACTCTCTCAGGGTTAAGCCCTGCATGCTCAAACGTAGATGAGAGTTGAGAAGCGAGAGTTTACATGAGAGTTTTCTCAATTCTTTCCTTCGCGTTCCAAAGCTCCACAAACGTTTGGTACCAGCAAAGTGGGATGCATTTGTTAAAGGGGGAAACTAACGGTATATATATTGTGCTCAGTTTTTGCTAATTCTAAATCATCCTAACTTATCGATGTGAATCCTTCATCATCCTACCTTATCCATTGGTGTAGCGTCAGCACCATTCTGTAGCAAAACTTGTACTACCTCTGTATGGCCACCGCTGGCCGCTAGATGCAGGGGCGTGGAATTGCTTCCCTGAACATAAGAAAAATCACATTTCAGTAAACTATTAAGGCAATGAAATGGATATCAAAATACGAAACCAGTTGAAATGAGCCTTTTAGACTAGAAATACTCTTTACTTTAGGAATTGCTCTTATTGGATAACATGACCATTTACAAAATGAAGAAATACTATAAGAAAACAAGAGAACGTACTGTAGTAAACTTCTCTGTCATGTGGATATCTTTCAATTTCAAAAGTTCTTTAATAACAGCCACACTTCCTTTGGCTGCAGCAATGTGAGCACACGTTTCACCCTCCTAAAACACACACATACAAATTAGGCCAACGACCTTTTCAAAACAACTGCAGAATCTGTTCATAGAATATTTAGCAATGATGACGTCACTTACAGCATTGGCTTGGTTCACCAACTGCGGACGGTTTTCCAAGAAAAACTCGATGACGTCAGAATGATCCTTCTGCGCAGCGTAATGCAAAGGAGTTCTTCCTTTCTGAAATTCATAGAATAATAAATATAGTGGTATGCCGAGTGTTGTAATCCAACAATATCTACATTTCAAAACATACATTGTCAGTCGCCGAGGTGTCCGCTTTGAGATGTAGCAAGATCTTACACACTTCCAACTTCCCTCCTTCAGCAGCCAGATGCAGCGGAGTTTTACCTTCCTAAAATTTAGATAGCAACATGAAAACTTGACCCTTTCAGGGTACAGAGCAAAACTCTCAACTCACCAAGGATAAAGCATCGATACTCGCACTGAACGAAGTGACCAACATCTCCACGATGTCTTTGAATCCTTTCTGAGCGGCAAGATGAAGAGCAGTAAGTCCTAGTTTTGTTTTTGCATTGATGTATGCTTTAGAGTTGAGGAGAAATTGCACGACATCTTTGTGACCATGTTCGCATGATAAATGCAGTGGAGTTTTTCCTTTCTGGAGAAAGAAGACATAGAAAATTAACATAGGGGACTTCATTGTAAGTACTGATTTTAAGCTGACGCTGCTAATGTGTCATCAACATCATGTTCACATGATAAATGCAGAGGACTTTTTCCTTTCTGGAGAAAGAAGACATAGGAATTAACATAGGGGACTTCATTGTAAGTACTGATCTTGACGCTGACGCTGCTAATGTGTCATCAGCACCCTTGTTCAGCTGTGCAGCTATTATTGATTCCATCCATTAGACCATATTACTATTGACGTACTTGATCAAAAGCATCCAGTCGAGCTTGACGGCTCATCAATGATTTGATTACGTCCAAATTTCCTTCTTTCGAAGAAATAAGTAGTGGCGTCAATCCATCCTAAGTATAATGGAAATATATTTATGAAGAATAATATAGATTATTTATGAAGAAATAAGTAGTGGCGTCAATCCATCCTACGTAGAAAGAAGGGAATATATTTATGACGAATAATGATTTATTCTTTACTATTAAGAAATCTTGTCTCGATCAACGGAAGACAAACTAACCCTTGTTTTTTGATTAACCAATCTCTGTACTTCGTCAGCAGACACTGCGTTAAATAAGGCCAGAAGTATTTCATTATTTCCATGTCGTGCGCAGTAATGAACTGCCGTTTCCTTCACCTACAGGAACAGAAATTCAAAGAAATGCATTAACGTTTTTTTCATCTCATTAACTCTCATTCTCGTTTAAACACCTGGGTGAATTTCGGGGACAGCATGAAATTTCGCAAAATAGTATTTAACCAAATGTGAGCAACAATGATTTCATTTTCGACTTGCTCAGAAACAACATAAAGAGTTTCAAAGGACTTACCTCAGCAGTTTCTAGGTTGGGATTAGCGCCATATTTCAATAAAAGTTTTGCTGTTCTTAAATCACGTTCTCCAATTTCATTATCGTTCCTCAACTTGCAAACATAATGCAATGGCGTTTCTCCTTTCTAAATGAAACACATCAAGTACATGTTTAACACAGCGAGTGACTGGATGGCTTGGAGAACAGAGGGATTGTCTAAACAATGAAAAGACAATGGAACATTCCGATCACTTGATTGGAACTGAATGGCAGTGTTCACCCAAGTTCTCACTCCAGATATATGTGGAGCTCAGTGGTGTCAGTAAATCAGCGTCAAATATCTTACCTTATTGGGCGAGTTCACAATCAACTTAACTCCATGTGTGACCATGAGACATGACGCGAGCGTGTGATTGACTAGAACCAGGACTATATCTTCCAATGATTTCTCGATTGCAATGTGAAGTGGAATTTCTCCAGTCTAAGAAACAAAATTGCATCTTAGAAATGAATTTGGTAATGGACACCATATGTTAAAGTACATAACATTGCATTACCCTGGATTTCCTAGACGCGTTGGCGCCCTCGACCAGCAATAATTTAACCATAGCAAGATTGCCATTTCTTGTAGCAATGTGAAGTGATGTCTCGCCATTCTAACACATAAACACAAGGAAAAAGTTTATTTTACTGCGACTTGGGACGAAATATGGTCAAATAGTTGATACGCACCTCCTGAGGGACATCGACGTTAGCTCCGCTCTTCAGCAACATATCTGCAACCCCTGTACCGCCTTTTATACGAGCAGCGATGTGGAGGGGAGTTTCTTCAAGCTTTTAAAAAAGGAAAATATAGAATCGGGATTAGTTTATTCAATTAGAAAGAGTAAAAAGCATCTCACCCGAAATAAGCCGCGACTAAAACAAGCCTAGGGTTGTTTCTAAGACTGCTTTCACGAGGCGTTAGCGCAACAATCCATAAGAAGCATTTTACATTGGTGATTGGTTTATGTGGTAAAACGCTACTTACCCTTCCCCCCTTGAGGTGAACATTTGCTCCGTACCCCAACAGAGTCTGCACTACTCTTGGTTGGCGGTGTTGCACAGCAATATGCAATGGAGTATACATATCCTAGAAAATATAATCATTCAGAAAAATACCAGTTAAAAATCCGAGTTTATTCTGCCTTGGTCGAGCGTATTAGAAGACAGACGCTCCAATGACGCCATTTCCCTGACGTATGCATACATCGCGAACCAATAGCATGCGTTGATTAGATAAAAATGCGTTAATATTGTTGATGAGTGATATTACCTTAGTCTTCGTGTCCACTGAAGCTCCCTTATTTAACAACGCCTTTACAACTCCCACGTGACCACAGTGAACTGCTGCGTGCAGAGATACCTCACCACTCTGGAGAAATATAGAAAAATGATTTATCACGAGAGCACGACTGACTGATTGACTGGCACGCTACCTGGCCGAGCGACTCAATTATACTCAACTTACTTTGTTTGGCATATGGAGTGGAACTCCTTTCTTCAATAACGTAAGAACAGTTTCGGAATGACCATTTTGAGCAGCAATGTGAACAAGCGTGTCACCAGACTAAAAGATAATTAAAAGAAATAATTTAATAATTTCCTTGGCAAATTCTCCCCCAATCAGAAGTCCAGGAAATGTTTATACGTTTATAGTGTGTGCAGCAAAACTTATCGAACAAAATGTTTTGTTAACTCTAACCTTAGCCCTGAAGTTGACGTCGACTTTCACTTTATCAACGAGATATTCAACAATATCTGAAAATCCTCTTTCAGCAGCAATATGCACGGCAGTGCGATCATGCTGAAATAAAATGAAAAAGATTTAAGTCATAGCTAACATACAGTTAATATTAATACGACGTATTTGTATTAAAAATTTTGCATTGCAAATAAAAAATAATTATTTTGAGGGTTTTTTTTTCAAATGGGATAATAAATAGTTTGCGTCATGTCTCCTTTAGTTGTGTTGACGAAACAAAGAGAAACATACATTACCTTGTCCTGAATATCCGCTGACAGTTTGTTCGACGTGCTCAAAAGTTTAATCATACTTTCGTCCCCCTCATAAGCTGCGATGTGAAATGCTGTTTGGCCTTCGTTCTGTTATAGAAATACAAAATATCCATATGTCATATACTTTAATTCATGCACAACATTTTCCCCTTGACCAAGTGAAATCGTCTGACGTTAAACAGAGTAAAATAATGAAGTGGGGAGAATTAGGGCACATTGCGACTTAATAAAATTAACGTTTTATAAAATTAACCGTTGTTTCAGTGGTTATGCTATAAAACAATAACCAAATGGTTTTTCGTTTTCTGCGTACTTGGAATTGCAGTTCGTGTTTTTTTACGCTTTCCGAAAGTCGAGCAACATCCCGCATGGATGACGCTATCCTTTACGGAAAGCCATTTGGTATATTCTTTAATATTCTTACATTCTTCAGATTTATTGCGGAGCCTGCATCGAGTAAAATACGCGCCATTTCCACATCTTTCTTCCGAGCACAGTAATGAAAAGCCGAGTCACCAGAATCCTGAAAATACAAACAAATGATAATTTTTAGAGTTTAATTTATAATTTGCTTTTTGTATGATTGTCGTAAAGGAATCCAAGATAGTTAATTAGAAATCTGCTAGATTTTAGCACATCACAAATAACTCGTTGATACCACTATATATTCTAACAATAATTATTAAAAATAATGCATTAATAATTCATAAAGAACGCATTAATAATTCATAATTCATTCATATTCATAAAGTGATTTCCCACAGCCGTGTCGCTGGTTTTAAGTAATAAAAAATCATGTCCACTTACATAAACTTTAGCTTTGATTTTCTCCGCTTAGACAACGTTTAGTTTTAAAAAGTTACTTCGCCAATGAACTCATGGGATGGGTAGTTTTCACGCCATTTAAACCATTCCCAGCGCATGCTTCAATTATCAGATATACATACGCATATGTTGCAACTTACTGATCTAACAATCTTGAGTTGTTCTTTTGCTTTATTTGTCAATAGTTCTCTCACGACAAGTTGGTTTCCAGTCTCCACGGCTAAAAGTAGCGGGGTGTTACCATCCTAAAAGTAAGAATGGCTTGATAAAAAGAGAAGGTCTGGCCGAACTTGCGCTCAGGAAAGATATCAATATGTTCATATTTCAATAACGATACCAGACGCTACAG
Organism: Paramuricea clavata; assembly: GCA_902702795.2. Lineage (NCBI taxonomy): Eukaryota > Metazoa > Cnidaria > Anthozoa > Malacalcyonacea > Plexauridae > Paramuricea > Paramuricea clavata. The sequence continues at coordinate 24,104 of CACRXK020000567.1, forward strand.
TACGTACTTTGTCTTTCATTAGTTTGGCTTCGTCGCCCATCGACCTCACAAGAAACTTCACAACTGAAACTGCGCCCGCAATACGTGTGCACGCCAAATGAAGGGCAGTCTGACCTTGTTTCTATCATAACAAGATATAACATTGTATTTTACATGATGGGCTAGACTCAAGTTGTTAATCGGCCGAAACAACTCTTGAAAAATCACTACCCGGTGGATAGGGCCTTGCTGAACTTACATTTGTTGACAACGTTAAATCACTTTTCTGTTTCACCAACACTTTGACCGTAGATTCTGAACCAGAGAGCGAGGCGTAATGTAGTGCAGTCATACCATCCTAGGTTCAAGAAATGCAAGTAAGTGGAGTGTGCTAATCATCCTTCCTTGCAGCTAAAAGCAAAGCTGAACTACGAAGGACACAGCTCAACATGGTCGAATTGAAGGGCTGCGTTAAATTGAGAGTAAGGCAGCCGCCTCATGACTCGTGTACGATCACACAGCACAAACCATGATGAGAAGTTGACGAGAGTTGTGATTGAGCGCCAACTCTCATAAGGCTCATTAACTTTGAGCTGGTTCAAATTTCATAAGAGTGGATAAAAGTTTTTGCTCGTTTGACCAATAATATCCAGTCAACTTTCATCAACTCTCATGCAAACTCTCGCTTCTCAACTTTCATCAACTCTCATGCAAACTCTCGCTTCTCAACTTTCATCAACTCTCATGCAAACCCTCGCTTCTCAACTTTCATCAACTCTCATGCAAACTCTCGCTTCTCAACTTTCATCAACTCTCATGCAAACTCTCGCTTCTCAACTTTCATCAACTCTCATGCAAACTTTCGCTTCTCAACTTTCATTCTCATTTGACCGAGGCTGAAGAATGTCAAAATAACGTGGCTAACAGTTTTGAAATAAATGAACGTATACATACCATGTCGATGTCAGATAGAGAAGCTCCTCTCTCCAACAGTTTCTCGACTAACGCATATTTCCCTTCTTTACACGCCACCATAATGGGAGTTGAACCATTTACCTGAAAGAAAAGTCAGAATCTTCAATCACAAATTAACAAAGAAATATTACTGTTAAAGTATTAGGGTTAAAGTAAGTAAGGAAGTGGGGTGTAATCAATCTTACTTGCAGCTGAGAGCTAAGCTGAATTACGAAGGATGCAGCTCAACCTGATCGAGTCGAAGGTTTTCTAAGGACACATCTGGCAGCCACCTTATGACTCATGTCTGATCAAGGAACACATCTACGGTGGAAGGGTCAGTTAGGGGGATAACCCCAACCCACCCTGTCGAGATTCCCTGTGGGAGGAAACCGGAATACCCGAAGAAAACCCACGACTTTCGGTAGAGCGTTGACTGACTCTTTTCACATAAGTGTCGTGAGTCCGTAGCGAGAATCGAACCCAGGACCTCAGAGGTCTGACAATTGCGACACCGAAGGCCTCAGTAACTGTAGTGACACTGGACCGACCAATACATCCATTACACCTACCAGACCTCCAAGAAGAATAGTGTAGAATTGATAGACGAGGCATGTCACTTAGATTAAGGATATAACTCAGATGACAAACAAACCAAGTCACCCGAATTGAACTCGCCACGTGTGAGAATAAAAAAAAGTCATGAGTTATATATTTACATTAGACTGGCTAAGTTCCGGTGATTTTTCTTCCAAATTGGACATCCGCCCCAGAGCGCTCATCCATTCTCCAGCTAACATACAATGTAACAATGTCTTGAGTTTCACTTGGCTTGTATGAACACTATTTTCCGCGCTATGTGGCCGGGATTTCTCTTTCACTTCAGACAAAGCCTCCATTGCAGGCATCGAAGAGGACCGAAGTTGTTCACGTCTTGCTCCTAACAAGTGTAATTCCCTCTTCTCATCATTGTGTGGCCGATTATTTGACAGCTTCTTGCGTTCAGTGGCCTTAGCCCCTGGCCGCTTCGTTTTATTGTTCCGCATTATTAAATTGAAGACATTTTCTTAATCAATTTTAGTTGAAAACTGTCAAAGACCCGATGTAATTCTTGACATCATAATACAGATTATGAACCCACAATAAACAGAGTATCAGCTTACACCACAGTTCAATGAATCAGTATCCAACTGTTCAATAATTAGAAATACAACCCCCTCAACCCATGATGTTCTTATTTCAACGTTAAAACGTTGGCCAAGTTGCAAATATGTTTTTCTGTTATTTAAATAAGTGCATGCCAAAGTGTTTTTGTGGACACAGTCCCATTTTGTGTCAATAAAAAGTTGATTTAAAACAACACATCATGAAAGCTGTTCAATTGGATTTTGTTGTTTGGACAGTTTTGTTCTTACGCCGATCTTCAAAAGTATAATTTTAATAACATTCAAGAAGAATGCGTGAAACTGTCTGGAAATGGATGAAAATGAGCTTAAATCAAAGCCTGGTTTACATTTTCAAAGTTTCTGTGATCACAGTAGGAATTTTGCAATCGGTAAGTTTTGAAGGATTTGTAAGAAACGTTTGAGGAACTGACTTAATGTTAAACACTGAGTCTGTTTCCTCAAACATTTCTTATAAATCCTTCAGAATTTACCTCTGCAAAATTCCTACTGTGATCACAGAAACTTTAATAGTGCAAATCAGGCTTTACTCTGACAAGTGCGTCATGCAAAAAAGTTTTAGTGTTATTGTGTTATATGATCACGATAATAAAATCGTGGGCGAGGGTTCAATCATTATTACGTATAATGTAAAACGTTTTCGCCCGTGAAGAGAATGAAATGAAGACTTTGTGTTGTATCCATGACTTCAAAATATTTCCAGCACGTAATTAACATCAAAAATAAGTTGCGAACTAAATGAAGCTAACTGCGCGGTAATAAGGCAAATTAAATTGTAATTTTGGGTAGTTATGAGCGCGGAGATGTTAATTAAAATACAAAAGTGAAGTTAATCAGCTGTATCCACATAAACAGATAAAATACATTCCCCCGAGACGTGGATTCCCATGATGCTTTAGCAGGAAACAAGAGCGACAGCCGCTTATTTAAAACCTTCTTGCGGGGCTTTCTTTGGTGGCGCAGTCGTCACCACCTTTAACCTCTGACATCGTGGGTTTCATTCTCGCTATACACTCATGGGTATTTAGGATCGGGACAAGGAGTCCTGAAATTAACAACAAAAATATCCTTCAACCACCTTTACTATCCCTCAACACCACTCACTTACCCCAGGGATCATTTTACTCTTCCGTCGTCCGCTTCGTTCCAGTTCGGAAGCACTCGCCACATCTTCGTCAATGTCTTTGTCGCTAGATGACGACGACATTGATATTGTCTTTTTCATCACTGGTTTCTGTTCGCGATTCTTCTCATCTACTTCCTCCAAACCTTTCTCGATTCTCTTCTTCTCTATCGGTTTGCCTGCGTTTGGGTGGTCTTCGGCTAGATTTATGGGTGGTTTGCCTGCGTTTGGGTGGTCTTCGGCTAGATTTATGGGTGGTTTGCCTGCGTTTGGGTGGTCTTCGGCTAGATTTATGGGTGGTTTGCCTGCGTTCGGGTGGTCTCCGGCTAGATTTATGGGTGGTTTGCCTGCGTTCGGGTGGTCTCCGCCTGGATGTAGGGGTGGTTTGCCTGCATCCAGGTGGTTCTCACCAACATTTGGGCGAGGTTTGCCTTCGTCCAGAATATTGCCTGCATTCGGCTCTGTGTTTGAATTTGGGCGAGGTTTTCTCTCAAATAACTTTTTAGTAGAAAGGCTACGTTTAAACATTTTGAAGTGTTCCTGAAAACGTAAATATAATTTATTGATGGTTTGTAAGCTAAGGGCAACTTTATAAAATTAGACATGTATTCGCTAAGTAAATGAAGGCAATCACCGAACAAATGACATTGATGACTCTTCAACACTCCAGACTAATGTGTTCATGCAACCAGGTCAGTTAGTGTCTTCAACACTCCAGGTACAATAGTTGATACACTCATTAGGAACGTATTTCAGTTCCAGAAAGTTCGTTAACCACAGGCACAGGACGTAAAATGTCGCATCTCTTTGGGCAGTTGTTTTCGTAAAATGAGGCAACTTTGACGTTCGACTCCTTTCTCTAAATACTGGTTCGTTCGAGAATTCGCATCATATACCGGCGCCGCGTACAGACGAGAAGTTTCCCTTGACAAGTTTTGCAACACACAAGCCAAAAAAAAAACATGTCAAGGAAAACACATTTTTTGCCTTTCATTCCGTGTTAAACACCGAGTCAGTCAACTGGCTACAGTTGCCTCAAACATTTTTTTACAAATCTTTCAAACCTTATTAGAATTTACCAATGTAGAATTCCTACTGTGATCACAGAAACTTTGAGAGTGTGAACAACTTAGTTCATGACGAAAGCTGAAATAAAGTACGTGCTTCTTCGATTACATACGCCAGAATAGGAATCAATATCCGCTTCAATGTTTCATCGAACGAGATGAGCAAAATTTAGAATGGACATTGACAGCAATACAGACTATACTGTATTTTTTCTCATTCATTTCCATTTTAGAGGATCCAATTTTCAGAATCCCCCTTTCCCAAGAAGAACCGTTGTACACAGTCTACGTTTTCTCACCCATTGCAAAAATTCTATTACATGAAAATGTACACCTTGTCTGAAAAGCTCGGATATAGCGTCACGTTTTTCAACGAACTTTTAGCCTTTCTAATCATTATTAAAACTCGTTTTGTTTCATGAAAAATTCTACTTCAAAAATCAAATACGCAAACCTTACTTTCTAAAGATTGTTCCTTCACAACTCATACGTTTCGTTTCATCAATGTAAAAACCTGCAAATTATATAAAAAAATATAAGTTGAAGGTAGGTAAGTGTTCAGTTTCCAAACACTTTAGGTGTTTTCATGAAATCTTTGTTAAGAGACTTTGTACATTATTCAACAGGATTATCTCACTCGATACAACTAAATCCTGAATAGTTTTTGTTGGTGCAATTCTCGAGTGTTACTTTTATCAATCTTGTGGCTGCGAAAAATGCAATTATACAGTATAGGCCCTCTCACAGAAATTGGTGCATTCTGCGATTCCGGTGTATAACGCTCTAACCAACTGAGCTACAGAGTGAAGGTGTTGAGCTCTAGCCACAAGTTCATACACATGCTAAAAGGTGATGCCATGCAGCGTCAGGTTTATGGGGGAATATATCAGGATTTTGACCACTTGATTGAAAGAAATGTTAAAGCGTTTTTGAAGACAGAATTTCTGCATCAACATTCGAAAATTCCGTCTAGAAAAAGCCTTCAATATATTCCATAATTGTTCAATATACAAACCTTAGTCCATCCAACTAGTTCATTCAAATAGTTCACCGAAGTAAAAATCTGCAAATTATAGAACAGAGCAAGTTCAGGGTCATCAACACATTCACATGATTATACAACAGCAAAAATTTGTACGCAGAATGTTTGCCAAATTTGTTGTGGGCTTCGCCAAAATGGCATAAAAATACAACAATTAAGTTCACTTTTTACTTGAAAAACACTGCAAATAAACTTGCCACGTACTTTAGCACGATATATGAATAAAGCAATTCAACATATATTTAAACCTTTGCCCATAAATACATATATAGCAAATACAATTATACTCACATTTTGTACATCATATTCTGTCAAAGCAAAATGAAATATAATTACAGGTTCTGTAATTAAAGTCCTTCGGCTTCGTTAAAAATGAGTGCGTGCTTTTCAATTGAAAGAAACACAATCGCGTGAATTGTATTACAATATAGACACCAGCCGGAAATAAAAACAAACATACTCTTACCTAACGATAAAAAAATACCGAGTCACAGTTTGCATCGATTCCAGTGAAGCTATGAATAAATACTATGAACTGCAAAGTTTACGTGAGCAAAACTCTCAATGAATAATTATTCTGCTATTTGACAACTTTGATGAAGAAGTGTTTTCTCAGCTTGACTGTTGAGATGGACACATTAATATTTAAACACTTTCAACTCAACTAAATTGCACGAACTTTGAAGTTATCATTAACTTCAAAGTTCGTGAAAAATACCAAAAATACCAAATATACTACATAATTTTTTAATTGTTTTGTAATTTCACACGAAATCAGCATTTTGTTATAAATAGGCTACGTACAATGTGCTTTAGGGCAAGGAATATAACATATAGCAATTGCTTGGATGAAAATTTCTACTTTTGTTATTTAATAGATTGTGTGTACACAGTTTCATTAAAATGGTAATTTTAAAGCCATTTCACTACAAGTGGCATACAAAATATAATTTATATACAACACGAATCCCAAATATATTTTTTTGGTGTGGATTTTTGCGCCGTTCTAACAAGAAATGTATAATTGTACACCTTCCTAGTGAAAAAGAAACTCTTTATCAACTTTTTCGCCGTCAAAAGATCAAAATTTCCGGAAGAATTTTAGCAGCAAAAAGCAAAGGGACTAATCTGTAATTCATCCATGAAATGACATCATGTCACTTTGAAAAATTTGGTCAAAATATTTTCATGAAGCTTATAGGAATATTTTAGTAAAGAGGAAGAAGCTTATAGGAATATTTTAGTAACATCTTATTCTCACATTAAGCAGTTAATTGTAATTAAATGGAATATTATTAAAAAGTCACGTCCAGTAATTGGACGTAATTTGCAACAAATATACAACTTCCTGCAACTTAACGAAAGGCAGTTCCACTCCCTTTTCTTGTTGCGCGGTTAACACGAAACTGCAAAGAGTGTGCAGTAATTTAAAGAATAACACAATGGTTTTATAAACTGATAACTTGTTTAGCGATACGGTCTGTTAGAAAAAAACTAGACTTAGCTGGGGAAATGCTATTAAAACTGTTTACGAGTTACGACCTTCGGAGCTATTGGACGTCAATGGCCGCCGTCTTGGCTTCACAAACGAGTGAAGTTCCTGCTCATATAAATAGAGGATTACACGGCGGCGCGAAGATGATTTTTTTCTTCGAGTGGAGAAAACAATATTTTACGAACGAGCGCAGCGAGTGAGTAAAATATTGTTTTTAACAGAAGAAGATAAAAGTCATATCTTCAAGCTATTTATTATGTAGTCCTATTAAGCAAAAAATTGTGAAATTTAACGCTCAAAAGCAAATTGTCACGTGATCGATATCTTCACTACTAGTGAAGATAAGTAAAATATCTCACTCTCTACTATATAATAAATATATATATGTACGTCACCTTGGCTATAGCCTGCGAACAGGCGTTTATTCAGGTGGCTGAATAAATGCCTGTTCGCAGGCTATCTTGGCTATGGAGCCTCCTTTTCGTCATTGTGACGTTGACCTTGAAATAAAGTCACATACATGAAAGCGAGGCTGTATGGCTCAAGTGACGCACTTCCGGGAAGGGTTATTAACAAAGCTTTTAACAGACTAAATTTAATAATTTAAAAAAAATTTAATCGAAATCCTCTGTTTCTAAAAGTTTTATAAAATGCGCATGTAACAAACTTCTATCATTTGCATGCGACTGTCAATCCCAGCGACGTGAAATTTATCGTTTAATACCATAAATCCTCCTAAAGGCAACACAATTTGTAACAGCATTGACAAGAAGGCATAGCAAACAACAACACAAAACAACAGATTTAGATTTTCAGATATTTATTGATATTTAGTCATAAGCAGGGAACTCAAAGACGACATCTTTGCCAGTCAGCTTTTTGTACACACCAGTAAATGTCTCGAGCTGAAGAGAAAGAAGAGAAGTAAGATTAGAGTTGAGCATTCTCACAGGAGGAACAAAACTCATCAGGGTTTGTAGTCTCCAAGACCAAAAAAATTCAAAGACGTTTAAAGATTTTTTATGCCTATGTTCAAAGACTTTTCAAACACCTTTGAGAACAATCAGCTGTCGACCCGGTAGTAATTAGTCCCGTCAAATCACATCCTAAAATGCAGCTTTTCATCAATATTTGCGAAAATCTTCTTCAATCAATCTATTTTATTAGCTAGGAAATCGTATAATCAAGTACCCATTAAAAGAATTTAAAGACTTTTAAAGACTTTGTTTGCTTTTTCACACAATTCAAAGACTTTTCAAAGACCTTTTAAAAAGACCTGAATTCAAATTTAAAGACTTTCACGTATTTCAAAGACCACTACGAACCCTGCTCATCAACTTGGTTTGCTGTCAGGATAATTCCTAGTCTGGGTTTTTACAAGATGTAGCTTGCATGTTTCAAAGTGAAAAAACAAAGATGTGTTGTCATTTGTTAGCTTCTTGTCACCAAATTATCTTCAAAACCAAAAAATCTGTGATTGAAATAGTATTTTATAACCAAAATTTAAAACAAACGAAGGAATTTGAAGCCTATCTTTACAGTATAAACCATTGTCTCAGAAAAGTCAATCAGTCATGAAATTTCAGACTGGGGCGACAATTCTTTCATCACTGACAAGAAATATCTCTCATCACATATAAAGGTTCATTTTTTGAAAATGAAATGAAATGTATGTCTATGTATGTAAGAACTAGTAAGTATTGCTTGTTTTCAGTTTGAAACCAAACCGTTTCTTAAATAGTCCTTTTTTTATTAATTAGCCAATACTGAAACAAGGTGATATTTTGTGGACATCATAGATATGGAAGAAATAGTGACAGAACAACAAAAATATGAAAAATACCTTGTGTTCAACATTCGTTTGTTGGCTTTTATCTAAATAACTAAAAACACAAATATGTGTGAACCTTACTTAGTTCCCATGCATTGGTCACAGACATCAATGGTTGCAAACATTTGCAAGGTTATCAGAAAAACAAATAAATAATAACAAACAATCGCCCTGATACTTTTTACTAAACAACACTAACCAATCGCTATAGACTCATGTAAAAAGAGTCGGTAAATGCTCTGCCGAAAGTCGTGAGTTTTCTCCGAGTGCTCTGGTTTCCTCGCACAGGGAAAGTTGACAGGGTGGGTTAGGATAGTTAAGAAAGTAATAGCACAATTGTTGTAAAGATAAAATACTTGATGTGAAGCGTATTTGATTATATCCACATTTAAATTTGTGCTATAGGAATGCTGATCTTAATTGTCTCAGAAAAAGTCAATCAGTCATGAAATATCAGACTGGGGCGACAACACTTTCATCACAGACAAGAAATATTTCAGACGCAGGGTGGCACTCGTAAACCATTCACAAAACCTGTAACAAAGTTGTCTCTAAGTACAGAAATTATGAAAAGTTATACACTTACGCTTTAATCGTTTTTGAGCCATCCATTTTCACATGAATTCTTTTGCCTACAATCTCACTTGGAAAACAGAGATCTTCCAGAATAGCATCATGAACAGACGTCAACGTTCGGCTGTAAAATAATAGATAAAGTGATTAACCCATTGAGTGGCAGAACTCTCCCCTTGATGAGTAAAACTGTCTGGTGTCACAATAAAATAACAAAGTAAGCCAATTAGGGCAGATTGCCTTTCTAAGCGTTAATTAAACAGGAAGAATGTACAAGTATTCTAACCCACCTTCGAGGTCTCATCTGTTTTTGATTTCTAGTTTTCCTTGAAGGCTTAGGAAGAATTCTTCTCTATCAATGAAAAATGAAAATAACAAAGCACATTGAAATTTTGAATTAAACATTGTGAATAGACAGTACCCTTGTAGCCTGGTTTGAATTAGCAATATGCATATTTTAGGAACAGCTCTCTAACTTGAACTGGGCATATCAAGTTAACAATTTATAAACACTTGTACACAAGTGAACATAAGCCTACCTGTGCTACAGCCACAATATGTTTGCCGCTGAATTTATAAACACTTGTCCACAAGTGAACATAAGCCTACCTGTGCTACAGCCACAATATGTTTCCCGCTGAATTTCTTCTCCATTTCACGTACAAGCCGAGCCTGCAGAGATTCAACAAATTTCAATTTTTACACACTGGGTAGCAAGCATTATCAACCAGCAGGAAAATAATGAGTCATTTCAGAAATGATTGTCAATCAGTCACGTTGTATCAGACTGGGGCGACAACACTTTCATCACAAACTGCAATTTTTCTAAGAAATTCTATTCATAGTCACCTGGATTTTCTGGAAAGATTTGAGCTGTGGAACTGGAATAAATATGATGACAACTTTCTTCCCGGCAATATCCAATTCCTAGAAACATTTCAGGAAAGTTGCGTTGGACATAAACGGTTATTTATATCACAATCAATATTCCTGTACCGTACCTTAGCCCCAGAGATGTAGAGTTCCCTGAGCTGTTGTTTCAGATCACTGTTTGCCTCCAATTCAGCAATAGCCTGGACGTAATTACAATATAAAGAGCTTGTCAGTTCCATCAATAACTCATTGAGCATGTAGTGAAACAAGCATCTACTACAAGATTATGACATGTGTATAGAATGGCTTAAGAAGATGACGAGTATTTGTAAACAACAAATCTTGTAGTCGTACCCAAATCTAAAACTCTCTAATTTTGCTTGGACCGTGGTGGAAATTGAAACTGTGTCATTTGCCTCTGGTTTCCTAGTCCAATGGCCAGTGTGGAAAGTTTGTATTTTGCACGGCGGGGATATCGGCCACATAATTTTGATGCTTTGTATATATTTACTATTAAATTTTTAAAATCTTGTTGTGCAATTTCCAAACTTTCCAGGCAGGCCCAATGGGTCGTTCCAGAACAGATACACACTCCCCCCACAGAGGAAATTTCTGTTGTCCAGAGGAGAAAAATATGTTTCTGATACTATTAAGTGTATTAGGACATCTGAGGAGGGGTTAATGTTCAATTCCCTCTGTGGGAGGAGGTATGGATGTTTTCTGGAGTGACCCAATGTTAAGCCGGTTACAGACGAGCAAGTTTTCTATGACAAGTTTTTATTTGACAAGTTTTATTTGCCAAGTGCACATGTGTGTATATGCAACACATTTTATATGACAAGTTTTATTTACTGGTGTGAACGTGTCAACAAGTCTACTTTGACAATTTATTAGTCGTGCTAGCAATTGTAATAGTACAGCGGACAATGCAAGCGCTGGCCAATCACATCAAATTCTCTTATTACTTTGACAAGTTTTCTTTGTTGACCCACAGACGAACAAAATTTGTACCTTGACAATTTTTTCTATGACAAGTGCGCAATTGTCATAGAAAAACTTGTCAAAGTTGCGCGTACAGACGAGCAAATAAAACTTGACACATAAAAACTTGTCATAGAAAACTCGCTCGTCTGTAACCAGCTTTATACCAACTGGCAACTGAGCTACGAGGTCAAGTCAGTTTGAGTAGGTGATATTTCAAAACTTGGTGTGATATTAAAGAAATAGGACACACTCTGTTTGCATCAGGTCAAAAACCTAATACTACATCAACAGACAAATATTTTCGTCTATATATACCAAAGATATATACCAAAGATATATACACATGGTGACATGGACACGGAGCAAGACAGTGACTTTCAAAAATACTGGTAATTTTTACTGTTAACGCAGTATTTTCAATTTAACTTGAATGTTGTCGTCAGAAATTCTTACCCCGGCTATTTCTTTCTCGAGTTCATCAGGCGCTTCATTATTAGGCTTTACAATTTTTGATGTAGCCATGTTGGTTGCTGACCTGGAAACATAGCAAATGTTTACACCTTATAAAATCATTGAATATTAAACCATCTGCCTTCAATCTGCGAGTAATCAAAATGTTCAAGTTCTAAATTTTCATTCAGGATCGATTACAGGAGTATTAGTTTAATTGTAAGGTGGAAAATGGGGGTTGAAAAGTGAGTATTTTCAAACTTACTTTATCACAAGTCTGGAACACAACCGAAAGAGAACGAAGACATGCGCCGAGCACCCTTCACGCATCCATTTTGTCACACATCCTCTGATATATGATCAATATCGCTGGCCCAAACGAGATGCTGATAATTCATGTAAACACAAATATGATGGATCAAGGCGAAACAATATGGCGGCTACGAGGGGTGGAAAGTTTTTTAGCAAAAAGTTTATCAAATAAGTAATTTTTTCCAACTCTAATCAAATGACGTAATGGCAAGTTAATTACAGTTTCTATTTTTAAACTCATGAAACAGTTCGTAGAATCACTAGTTCTTTCATGAACTCAGTTATAATTTATATTGTGATATTGTTTTTACTCATTCATTGCCAGAACTACTAGTGTCCCTTGCGCCATTTCTATGTATTTGTATCATAAACACACATTCGCACAAAATACTGCAAGGCACACTATCAGTCACATTTGAATAAGAATATTGAATAAGAATTTGTTAAACGCTGCTTAACCCTCGACTTAATCTGTGTAAAAGTCGGTGTGGTTATGGGCTACGAACAGGGTCGCACGCAGCGGGGGAGGGGGTTTCCGATATTAGTAAATGACACACGGAAGTTCGTATCGGAAGTCACCTCCACTATGCCGTATGACGCATTCCGCCACCTCACTGACACAACATATACTTGCCTTGAAAGAGCAGTTCATACCAGGTTGCAGCAATAGAAACTAATTTGAAAAGCAGAACATCCAAGAATATTTTCTATGGCAGTATAAAAAGGTACGTATATTATTGATATACTATTCATAAGTTAAAAGGAGTTTTAGTTTCTGCTCACCAAAGTTGTGAAATATATTGTTTAAATGTTTGGTTAACTTGATAACAAACATAAACATGAGATTAGTTTACGTCCTTATTTATGTCTATATACTAAACAGCACATGTAACAGCTTAATTCACTTTACTCAATTACTCCACTGCCCTTTTAATCGTAGTTTAGTCTGACAACAGACGATTTTACTAAGTATAAGCAAGTCACAGTACAGACAGAAAAAAAGACTATCAAATATCATAATTATGTTTTAATGGCTTAATGCTAACACGATCAGACAAGCTCTGCTAGAAATGCGAAACCAAGAATGGACACAAAACATTCATATTGACCTCAGGACTCACGCAAATTAGATTTTATAATTTGAAATAAAAATGCAACAAATGTTATGGTTGATTGTTATTGGCCACCTTGTGATGGTCAATGATAAATGTAAAGTTTGATTCTGTACTATAGACAGTAATAAAATACATTTTTGCACGCATACATCATGTTTAACAGGTTGTGTTGAAATGAGCAAACACTCAAACAGCAATATAAGTTCCTTCTTTGTGCGATATATATATATATATATATAGCTTTGCATGACAATAGCTTAACTTTTTTTGTGGAAAATACTATATACGTTTATTTGCAATATGAATGCGGACGAGCATACGGAAGTTTTCAAAAGGTTAACAATAAAAAAATTGTTTAAAAAAATTTAATGATAATGGGAAGTTTAATAATATATCCGATTTTAATGTCGTAATGATTTCTCTCAGACATATATAGACATACGGTCGGTTCGCTAATGGGAGTAAACTTAAAGGTTTCGAGTGGTATGCAAATTACACCGAATTAGGAAATAACTTTCTGTTCGGATATATTGGAAGAAATATTGTTTGTGGTTTGGTTCATTTGATATTGCTTGTGACTGGTGATTATCGTTAATAATTATGAGCATTTCTTAACTTTGCTTTGAGATAAACATCAGTGTGCGACTCAACTTGTCTTCGATATATTTATAGAAATTGCTTGGTCAGTTGAAATTTGATACGAAGCGAGCAAGTCGAGCAAATACGAAGGTATTAATTCGCATCACTTTACACAACATCTACTTTCTCAATTATTAAATAAAGACGAAGGCTGAGATAGCATTTTATATTTTGTAACAGTCAAAAAACGTACATCTATTAAATACATTGGCTTGTGTGGCCATTGGTTTGGACTTGTGAACATTTTGAAGATTATTTTCAATTCCAATGAGTGAAATGGCGGTGGAGGCAAAGAACAATGCTGAATCAAATGAAAGCAATGATGATGCAAATTTAAAAGAGGTATTGTCAACTAGAGACATATTATTGTGCCAAAATGATGTTTTTTAGATCGTATACATGTACAATTACACTGTAACACAAGCCAAACACAAGGCATAGTTGTTTACTTTCTATCATAATTATCCAGGCGCAAAATAAATTACAGCATATGGCTGTGCGCAAAATTATCACATTTTGCACATGCGATAATTTTCAGAATATTTGTGCCACAAACTCGCTACTAACTTCCCGAAGCCGTCGCTGGAAACGTTGAAGTTCTCCTTGTATTTTTGAGCTCGTTAAAGAGGCTCGCGTGTGAATGCCCCGAAGGTAAATACTCGAACGACTTCGCCCGGGCAAGTATCCTGCATGCCGCCATATTATGACACGATGCGAGTAAAAAACTAAATTTGACTATTCTACATGTATACTGGTTTATCTTTTGTTATTTCTGTGTTTATACATTTATGTTCCAGGTCATTTTCTCTGCAAACGTTTTTAGTCTTTTTGGTTCAATTGAGCGAGACTAAATGAAACCATTTCCCCCACGACCACACGCAAGCATTGCCACTAAGTGGATGACTTTCGCAAAGCACTTTTCAAATTCGCAACATAAAAAATGACTGGATAAAATTCCGAAGCGCTCTTGTGGATAGAATGGGACTCTACTCCGAGTCAACGACTAAAATCCATCTGTAATTTACAGATGGAGGTGAACCTGCAGTTATCAGAGTGAGGAAATGATGTTCTTTCTTTTTATTACATGTGGTAGTGTTGTATTTGGAGGCAAAAAAGAATTGTGAGATGTAGTTCCAATTTCCTGCCGTCCTACACTAGTGGCGTTGCCAAGGAAGGGCAGGAGGCACTCCCCCGCCCATTTTCTTACCCCAGCTAATGAGGGCTTCGTGCCAAAACACTTTCACCCGCTCCCCCCCCCCCCACAGAGCAGCCAAGATCGCTTGCGAAAAGGGGTGGGGTGCGAAATCTACCAAGGCGTAGCCTGCGTTATATAGTCAAGGCGTTGCTAAGGTATTTTCACACGCCATAACTTGAATGAGTAGGTACAATATCCGATTGCAAACTTGCAGTAGCCAAAAGTCTCGGCTCTTTAAATATCATAAATATTATTCTCAATCTTGGCAAGCGCACCTCCCATAGGACAGGCCCTAACGCTTCAAATTCAACAGGAAAACGAAAACTTATGTCAATATCCTAAAAACCCACCGCGATGGTATAAACGCGGAACTCAACACTTCCTCATGGAGCCAAATCAATATGAAACCAACTTTTGTCCTTTTGATTATTGACCAATGCAAAATTGCTTCAAACATTTCCTCGTCTTTGTAAACATTTTTCGTGAATTTCCGCAACACGACTTCATGGTCGCCAGTACGAAGTTTAGTTGGATACAAAAAAAGTTGATATTTGATGAAAGCGTTTCACATATTTAAAGCTGCAGTATTAAAGTTACATTATTCAACTCTCTCTGATCCGAAAATATTCTGACCATGTCTGGAAGGGGCTTTGTCTAGAGATATAGGTAATTTGTTCCACATATCAGCAGCTATCACCGAAAAAGATCGGCCTCCCTCTTTTTTCCTTCCCACTTAGACAAATGTAAATTTGTTCAGTACACGAAATTTCAAAACAATTGGGCAAGTAGTTTTTGAGGAATATGTATTCAAACAAACCCTTGAGCTATTAATACCAGACCCCTGGCCGTGCGCGATCCCTATCATGTGTGACAATGTAAAGTGAGATAGTACAAAACGAAATTTTGATTCAAAATCTTGAAACCAAAGTGCGCAAAAATATCGCGTTTAATTTAGGGTGCGCGAATTTAAGACTGAGCGAAGGTAATAGTTTTTCATATTTATCAATTTCAGGTCCGGTTCAGCGACGATATTGAAGTGCATTACGTGCCATCTCGAACACTCTGGCAGAAAACTAAAACCAACATCAAATATTCACCACAACAGATTAAAAGGAAAGCCAAGTCTATAAAGGACTCAGTTTCAGACTCATACCATGTCATGGTGGAGCTATTAACGTGATGTCTGAAACATTAGCAGATGCTGGCATTTTTACGAGGGACAAACGCAAGTATAGGTTAATATGCAGGGCTGCAGGTTCCATTCCTGCCACAGAACCAATACTTGCATTTTTGGCAATTGCTCCTGGTTACATTTAATAAGTGTAGAAAATTCACACGTGAAATTTCCATCCACAAAACCCATCACCTACTAAGACTACAACCGTTATATCCCAAGAGAATAGCCATAATATTTCAAGCCTATAAAGCTACCGGGTGGCCAAAAAAAAAGTACTCCTGTTTGATTCGTAATAACATCTAAACAAGTATAGCTTTTAAAGAGAAATAACTTGCATCAAATAGAGGAAGGACTAACTTAGACTTTGATATATTACAGTTGTATTTAACTTAAAAATTCACGGAGATATTAATCTTTAAATTCGGGAGGATATTTCTGGATGTGTCTGAAATATGCAAAAATCGGCGTATCAAATATTAATAAGATTTGCCCGACTGAAACATGCACTATTACCAGTAAATAAATGACACTTGACAAATTGTTTATTATGAAACAAAGTATTATTATATCTACAAAATACAAGCAAGATTCATTCGTCCGAAATTCGTGTGTGTTCCTAGCACGAATACGTTTCCTTATTTCATGAGACCACTGCATCGCGAAGGATCGTCATTGGATCGTTCGTAGTTCTGAATTAGGGCATGCTGTCACAACGGAATTGTGAAGCTCTTCTAACTTCTGCAACGTTCTGAAATCTTGTTAATAACACCCAAACTCTTTTGCCGTTTCTTAATCTTGGCAAGTTCATGGAGTAAACTGAGAATTATATGAAACACAATCAAACCATACAACTCCATAAGACACAACAATTAAGCAACTCCCCAGAGACATGCAACATTTTTGGAACAAAACGTAACAAAATAGTAGCGTTGATACGGTGATGTGTATTTGCAAAAAGCAATATTATTTCCTTCAATAAAGAATATTCATCCTGCTCTAACCGAGAAATAATCTACTCAGTCTGTTTGAACCCATTAAAAACATAAAAAAATTAGGCTATTTAAGAATAAGAAAAATTTAAGCGCCTGCCTTCCATGGTCAGTCTTTCATGTACATTTAAGTTTGTAAAGACCTAATATTAAATACTTGCATAATTTCGAACGTTCATATTTCAGGAAACAATGAGCTAAGACTTACATGTAAGATGTCTAAATCTACGCCATATCCCTTACAAACCTTAACGATAATTCGCTGAAATACAAGTTAGCCTAATATGTCATTAAGCAAACAAACGCTGGAGTTAATATTTGATATGCCGATTTTCGCTAATTTTAGACACATTCCAAAATATGCTCCCCATTTTTAACATTAATATCTCCGTGAATTTTTAAGTTAAATACAACTGTAATATATCAAAATCTAAGTTAGTACTTCCTCTATTTAATGCAAGTTATTTCTCTTTAAAAACTTTACTTGTTTAGAAGTTATTACAAATCAAACAGGAGTACTTTTTTTTGGGCCACCCGGTATATAGTCATATAGTCGACTCATCGTCATAAATTATAACCATACAGTTTAAGACCATATAGTCATATAGTCGACTCCTCATCATGAATTATAACCATACAGTTTAATACTATATAGTCATATACTCCAGGGTGTCCCAAAAAAGTCCACCTTTAGAAATCACTCTTGTGCGTTATTATATCTTTGGGAATTTAATTTAATTGTACATGAACGGTGAAAGTATTTATAATTTCCCTTCGTCCAAATAATTTAATACTTCGGTTTAACAAGGAAAGAGTGATTTCTATAGGGGAACTTTTTGGGGGAGACACTGTGTAATTGCATACAGGTCAGAACTTTCTTTACGTGGGGACTCAGTTCTTTGTTACAGTAGCTTTGCAATTAAATCTTACAATTGAAATTAAATGGAACAAAAATAGTAATTTGCTCAAGTATTTACGAACCAAAACAGTCATCGTTTCATTTGCTTGATTTATGTAACCTTGCTAATACGTATAGCTAACGATGTTTTTTATAAAAATAGAAAACGGTCGCACTATTTGCAAAAATCTAACTAAATCGCTATATATTACCTTTTGTCGTTAATTATACCCGATAGAAAATAGAAATTATTCTCCTATGATTCTGTGCCTCATAACAAAAGACATAATTTATTCTTCTTGCCTTGAGTTCGTTGTTTGTTTGGACGTAAAGTTATGATCGCGCTCGTGTCTTGTTGATCTTTTTTACTCTTTCCGTTTGTCGACTTGCTTTGCGCTGACTGCCCTTGGAACATATCTAATACGAGAAATTGTGTTGAAATATTAGCTATAATAGACGCTTTCTCAGAAAGTAGATGTTAATTTTTTTCAAACTTACCAAGATTTTTTGTCGTGTTCGGTTGTTCATCAGTGTTGGCATTTTGTAAATTCTCCAGATATTTTCGCGCAAGATACTGAAAAACTGAAGACACATATTAATGAAACAATTAATGTCTTTGTCATTGTTAACATAATTTGCAACATTTCTCCAAATTACTATGAAAAGGACTGGGTTAGGGTTACTTTGAAATTTCTGGTTTGGGGATATGTCTTACAACTTAACATTTATATCAAAGTTAATAAAACAAATTTGTATTCATTATTACTCTAAAATACTCAAATTCGAATTTCATTTATTTTGTTAATTTGTTAATAAAGCCATCAATTCTGAATCCTCGATATCTAAGTGGACTACAGTCAGTCTTACCTTCTGTGACATTTAAATCCTCTTTGACCGAGGTTCTGTAAAACTTTACCCTCAATTTCTTAGCGAGTGTTTCTGCCTCATCTCTGGAAAATTACAAAAGCTGGATAAACACTCCTGTTCCTATCAGTAATTCTAGTCTTGGGATATGTCTCACAACTTAACATTTACTTTGGATTGTGTAAAGATGTGTTCTTTGGCAGCAGGGTGCATTAGGGTACAATACAACTTGATGGGTGAACTAGACACATGAGGGCCCCCTATACTTTTTGCGTGAAGGGCTTATTTTACTTAGCCGTGAAACGTGATCAGGCCCCCTATACTTTTTGCGTGAAGCGCTTATTTTACTTAGCCGTGAAACGTGATCGACAATTTTCTTAATCCGTGACTCGTGAAAAGGCAAAATATTTTTACGTGAAAGCATATTGTGAAGAGGTATAGGGGGCCCTCACACATGGACAGATAAACTCATTAACCCATTATCAGCCAGTCCTCTCTTCTTGATGAGTAAAATGATTTGGTGTTAGACAGAGTAAAATAATAATTTAAGTAGAGGGCATTAGGGTGCAATGTAACCTAATGTGTTAACTAGACACATGGGCAGATTAACCCATTGAGATGCCCACTCTCCAGTCTCTCCCTTAACAAGGAAAATGTTCTGTTGTTAGATGAAGTAAAATAGTCTGGCATTAGATAGAGTAAATGACAAAGTAAGGGTGCATTAGGGTGAAATGCAACTTAATGGGTTAATAAAAAATATTGAACATACGGTTGAACGACAGCTTCATCAATGAGATCAATTTTATTTTGTACAAGAACACAAGGTATTGTACCACATTCTTCAGAGACCTATAAATTCAAATAATATTTCAAACAATCTCTCTCTCCAGCATAGTTGATATGCCTGGCAGTTGATATATAAACTTGAACTCCATCTCAAATTTAATACTGTAAATAACACAATTGAAATGAATGTGTGAAGATGGTCATACCTTAGCTATCCACTGTTCTATAGCATCATACGACTCTCTGTCTACAGTTGAAAAACACAACACGCACGCTTGGGCACCTGAAAAACAGTTTCCATTAGTAATGGTTATATTTAACGTAATCTTCTTAGTTTAATTAACAATTGCTTTGCAGGCCTATCACAAAATTCTCCCTTTTAGCCTAAGGCAGGAAAATATAGGCCTGGTATTCAGGTTATCTAAACATGTATTCTGTCATGAGACCAGCTCACAAATATTTTTATGTCAAAGCACTAGTTGAGTGACAACCAGGTCTTTGTATGAGGTTGTGAGATTATAGGTTTAAAATCCTGTATCACACAAAGAAATTGTTTGAGAGGTCCTGACCTCTGTAATATGCCTTAGTGATAGCATCAAACTCCTCTTGTCCTGCCGTATCCCATAACATCAACCTCACATCCTCTGAATCAATACTAGCGGAAAATAAATTAACACAGAATTAACAAAACAATAGTCAAACTTAGTGTGCAGTACTTTCAGTCCTTGAAATAAATCTGGAAGGTATATCAGTCATCATGACCAGTGAATTATTAAATGTCATAGCAGACTCTTCTTACAGTCATCTTTTATTGTGAAGAAAATTCCCATTTTCTTGGCAAGAAAAATATGGTCACTACGCAATTTACACAAAAATACCGTGACATTCACTGACAAAACAATACATATCTGAGCCACAAAGTTTTAATGGCAAAGAATTTTGAGTTGCAAGCATAAGTTTTAGGCACAATGCCTGTGGTGTACAGTGTGCTGCTTTGGCAGGTGAGATATCTGATTTTCTCCCAAATAAACACAGGAAATTGTTGGAAACAAAAATCTGCTTGTCTATGCATTTTTTTCATAAAAAATTTCACCAGTCATGCATGTCCAGTAAGTGATAATATTTGACGGTCAAACTGAAAAAATTACTGGTCAATGACCGACACTTATTTCAAGGGCTGGGTACTTTGCAAATCATGTGTATAACATGATTGAATAAGCATGGGTCCCCTTGCACCCCGTAGTTTGGCAAGCAGTTCATGTTACAATAATAATTATGTATTATGTATAATAACATGACTAAATCAAATCAAAAGTGCTTTTTGTTTGAGCTTAGTATGGGGTAAATTAAGCAACACTCCTATCACATTCTACAATACATGAAACACAGTTTATTGTTTTGTAAATTACACGTTAGAAAAAGAAATAAGTTTCAGGTCAAAATACCACAAATCTATGTTTAGTTTGTCCAGCTATAAATCATGTCTAAGCCTAGTAGTTTAAGCGTTTATTGCCCAGTATTTGGAATAGTAAATAAGGGTTTAGTTAAGTTATTCATGTGGAATTTTATAAGAGATTCTTTGCACATTATATTGAACACAAGCTGTTACAGTATAAACACTCTTTGTATTAGCGAATTTCATATTTAATGCTTCACTTCATGCTTGGAAGCCATTGCTTCTAATTTGTGACATTTTAGTATTCCAAATCCAATTAGAACATAGTACTAAAACATTCCAAAACAAATTAGAACATAGCAAAACATTCTAAAAGATGATTAGAACACCGCAAAAAATTCCAAACGAAAATTAGAACGAAGTTTGAATAATTCAAGTAGGCCGATTATGCGAAGGATACAGATTGCAATTAAATACAATTACCTCACTTGTCTTTCTAAAAAGTCCACCCCGATTGTCTTTTTGTAGTCTTTGGTAAAAATGCCTTTACAGTATCTCTGTATCATGCTGCTCTTCCCGACTGCACCATTGCCAACAACCACGACTTTAATCGCAGTTTCCACGTCTTCTTCTCGCATTTTGAAACAAAATATATTACGAAAGTCTAGCACGACAGCTCGCCTAACAGGAGATTCTCTTGCAACGCAGTTGTATAAATGTCTCAAATTCAAGATGTATACAGCGATAAACAGCCCGATATCAGTTTGTAACTATTTCGAATTTCATAAAATTAAACACCCATTCTTCGAAAATATTACTTGATATTATAAATCCTGAGTAGTTTTAATCAAAGTCTCGATGACAAGATGGATAGTTGAATCCTTGAAATACGATTCAATCTTGACAACGCCGAGACGAAAAGGTCAACCCCTTCTCGAAAATACCTTGATTTTGTTCGTGGTATTTCGCACGTATTTCGCTGCGGAAATGGTGAATAATTCTTCAAAAGAATGTAGTCTTTGAATCTGATTTCTCGCTGAAAATAAACAGTAGTCCAAGCAATATAATTTCACTCTCATTTAAATTGACTTTGTGTTTGTTGTTCATTTGCGACGCCTAAACTGTCCCAAACTGCTTTGCAAAATTCCATAGAAACAAACAGGGGGCGTTGACCTTGTCCAACACAACACGGGACGAGTTGTAGAAGGGTATAGAAGAGGAAAGGGCAAGGATGGGGGGAGGGGTTAGCCAATCTGTTGATAACGGAACTGCGTTCTTGTGAAGAATTCCATGTCGATCTGGAGGCTTGCCTCCCAAATTTTTTTTGCAAATAGCATATAATCATAATCTGTACGTTTTTTGCGACTGGGATTGAAATGATGCAGTAAGGATTTTAGTAATCTGTATTTGACTACTATGATCTTACCATAGATTGTAAAATAACAATTTATTTTATTATCCATGATCTTACCATTAGACCATTTATGTGGTTCCAACATGAAATAGCTTCGCTTTGTCGGAATCTTCTTTTCTTTAATAAAAAACACTAACTGAAGATTACTAACACACAAATTCGTGTTTTACTAAACGAATACAGTTCTTATTTAACTATAAAGTGAGTCCCGCTTTCGAAGCTACAAATTATACACGAAGAGTACACATATAGATCAGTGGACAGAGAGTCTTGCATTGAAGTGAATATCAAACTGCCGGAAATTTGAAGGCAAACTTGAAAGGCAGTCACGCATACGAAGAGCGCTCAATCAGTCGATCATGATTTAAAACGTATGTCTTGGGGTCAGATTTGGCTTTAATTAAGAAAGGATTATATCCATTATCAGTTTCAATCCTCATTCAGTGTCAGAATGTCTTAACGGAGGTTGTATGCATATGTTATGACATTTCAATTTTTATCTGAAAAACAGGGAATCCAGATTCCGGGCAAATAAATTTCCTGGATTCCCAGTTCTCTGTTTTAAAGATAGCCATTCCATTCCATTCCATTCCATTCCATTCCATTCCATTCCAGGGAATCAAATTTCCTGGATTCCCAGTGCCCTGTTTTAAAGATGCCAGTGTGGTATGAGGTGGATATCGACACGGTATTGAATGTCACGTAATTAATGTTTTAATCCAACACAATGCAAATTGCCCGTTTGAAACATGAATCTTATGTAATACTTTACTTTTTATTCAAATTCATTTAATTACCGAAAATACTGGGAAGTTTATTTAGCGAGATAAGCTTAGATATTGGTCCACGTTTAAATCCGCGTTTCTTAGTAATACATACTTGTTTGCAATTTCCTGTTTTCTTGTTAAAGCTGCCAGAGTTTAGCATATATAGCCAGCTCAAAGCAGTTCCAATTATTCGAGCATTCACTTTGATTAATTAAACTCGCTGTTCAATCATGTCAACGTCTGCGAATGCTTTGTTCAAAAGTCAGTTAGAGAAAGCAGAACTTCATTCAGTAACAAGCTGGCATCGTGAGCTGGAAATCGCGAAAGCATTGAAGATGGCTCATGATGATGAGAATAAACACGACGAGGCAATCGCGTTGGAAAAGCTTGGCGATGTTTACAACGCTCGTGCATTACTCGAAGACAACTCAGACACACCGTTTGTTCGCTTGGACCAGTTCGTTCTTGCCACTGCGCTTTACAATTCCAGCTTGATTCGCAGCAACGATTCCACGAAGAAAAACGAGTTAGAAGCAAAGTTACGTCGAATTGAAGAAAACATACTTTCTCACTGTGGTCAGGCCATAAACGCGAGCGAATTTCGACACGATATCGATAGAAACCGCAAGAGCAAACTGGAGGAATTCCGAGAGCAATGCAGCGAGAAACTGAAGTCTGTTCAGAGTAAGTATAGCGTGTTCACTTCTCCACTACACGACAGAGATGCCGAGAGCGAAGCCAGACGAGCAAAAGCAATACGAGAGATTTTCACTGAAATCCGAGAGTTTATGAAAGACGCCGTGGCCCTACTGTTGGACGAATGTATACAAGTACTCGGACAGCCTCCTCAGGACGTCAACTATGCTTTTATCGGTTTTGGATCGTTTGCGAGAAGAGAAGCAACACCGTTCAGTGATTTGGAATCAGCTTTATTGATCGAAGACGGCAAAAATGACGCGTCTGTCAAAGAGTACTTTATGAAATTAATGGAATACTTCAATTACAAGGTATTGAATTTACAGGAAACAATTTTGCCTTCGATGTGTATTCCTTCCTTGAACGATGCAAATAATTTAACAAATTCTCTGCAAAGATACGCGTGTTCAAGTCAGGAATGTGGAGGTGACGCAACAGAATGGCCATTTCTTGGAAAAGGATTTTACGATGACGAAATGTGTGGTTTTTCTGTGGACGGTCGAATGAGCAAGGCTTGCAAAACCCCTCTGGGTCGTCTGGTACTAGGAAGAGGAGAAAATAAAGATCTTATAAAAACACCAACAGAACTGGCCGAACTTTATGTTTCTGCGTTGAAATTTGATGGTTCTCGAGTAGAGAATAATTGTGATTTATCAACTGTTCTGAGTAATGTTTCCTTTCTTTATGGCAACGATCCAGAACTAGTCGACACCTACGATGCCCTTGTTCTTTCTATGACAGGGATCTCCCAAGATGCTTCGAATTTTAACCTTCGTCAGTCATCTGCCATCGTCTGTCTTCAAAATGCTCTCGACCAATTCCAGTTCTCGTTTACGTCGCGAGATATCGGGCTGATTTCGTCAATCAAGAAGAAACTATACCGTGCTGTTGGGATGCTGATAACTAACATTGGTAAATTTCAATATTCTAGTGTGATTGACAACTCTCCGTGGAGCATCTTAGATCGCCTGCTTGAAGATGGTATCATTTCCGCCGACACTCACCGCAATTTGTTTGTCGTTGTTAGTATTGTCAACGAAGTTCGGTTAATGGCTTACTTACGATGTGGTCGACAAGACGAGATCTTTTCCTTCTTCGATCAATCTACTGACATTGATTTCGAACTGGTTAGAGACTTGTGTGTTCGATTCTTCTATACAGTATTTCCATTCCAGAAAAGTGTGAAGAAAATTCTGCTCAAGCTTCAAGCACACGAGAGCGCTACCATTCAGTTCGTGTCAAGTGAAACGTTTTACGAGTATTCCCACTTCAATTCCGCTGTCGCTCTTTCCTTCACGTCGTACCGAAACGTCGAAGTTATGATCGACAAATTTAAGCAAACTTATGAAAGTGCTAAAGATGAAGATTTAAAGCGACTATGCCTGGCATATTTGTCCTGCATCCAACCTGATTACACTGCACAATATTGCGAGAAAATTTTGACCTCCATGGGAGATGGTAACAACAGCGAGTGGAAAATCTTAACATATTTGATCGCTGCCATGGCGTCTTTAAATCAAGATAATGTCACAAACATTGAAACATTCTTGAATGCCGCCCGCGAAGCTAGCGAATCGGACACTGTCACTCCCAATTCTACAATGGAATTAACTGTGCGTGCGTACAATATGCTAATTTCAGGATTTCTGAAATTTCGTCAGGAAAGCTACAATGAAGCTTTGCATGAATTTAATTATGCCCGAATGTTGTACGAGAGAGTCATGAAGTCGAAGGAAAGTGTAGTCAGTCTCTTTGAATGCGGAGCTTTGTTTATGTCAGGAAGCTGTCACATGATGCAGGGGGAATACAAAGACCCCAATGTCGAACTTGCCATGCGCAACATGAGGCACTACACAGGAAATGGTGATTACATGCGCATACTCTACCATGCATACATGTTATGCCAGGAAGGTGCTGAGAACCAGGAAGGATTGATCAAACATATGGAGAAACTTTTGGAACTGTTTCTACGCTTCCGATGCCCCACAGGACAAGAACTTTGGGCTTCTATTATGGCTCAAGGTATTATCTTAGCTGCTTTGTTTCTTGGTCTTCTCTACCGCAATACGGAACGCGTCGATGATGCCCTTCGTATATTCCGCCTGGCTTCTTCTCATTTGATCACGAAAGCGTTGGAACTATGCGGGGACAAGTGTCACGTAGGAAAGATTAAAGCAGAGAAAGCTCGAATGTTTATCGACGCTTTTCGAGCGATCTTCAAGTTCTCTGAAGCGGAGTGTTTACACTTGAAAGATTGCAAAGATGAAATGTGGGTTTGTATAGATGATGCTCTTGGTAAATTGGCTAACTATCGTGGAAAATTTGAGCGAATAGAGGAACGAGATGTATTTACTGATGTTGTTTCTCGTGGAGGATTTCAACTTCGCGCGAGTGGCTTTTTTTCGGTGTATAGTTCCAATGAAAATCGTCAGTATGCAGCCCCACATTTTGCCGACGCTGTGACGATGCCGCTTCTTCTTGAAGGCTGGTGTGATACGCTCACTCGAGGAATGCAGTTCATTTTATACACGACAGAACGAGATGTCGCCGAGCAAATACTTCACCATGGAACCCCAATTATATCTATGATGTTCCCGAATCTTCTCCCGCTGTTTCAAGCGAATCCATGTAACGTGTTACGACCTTGGGTTCCAATCATTCGCCCTGTTGTCGAAGAAATGATCAGCGAGATTTTTTCCAGCGTTAATTCGCAAAGAACGGCTGTGTTGGAACAGGTCGAGACCAATGTTGCTACGTGTCAGCAGTATGCTGTAGAATTCCTTAGCTTATGGAAAAATCTATTTTTCTTCGCTCTTCGATTTTCATTGTGCAACGACTTGCTCGATTCTTTTGGATTTTTGAAAGAATAAACACTGAACCAGAAAACACTGAACATAATCAAACGTTTAATAACAATAGACAATAGTTTAGCTATATATAAAGTTAACATTTCTGTCAGATTCTACTTGTGAAATAGAGTCTCATCTCAGTTCAATATTAAAGGTGATCTACAGTCCGATCTGCGCATGTGCACAGATGAGCCCACTTTTTATGATACAAACCGTTTAACTATGTTTTGAGTTCTTGAAAAGCCTGATTGTTGTTTCTTGATCATTTATTATACTCTAGAAGCTTAAAAATATAAATAGTTGTCGAATAAAGCTCAATATTTTGGACACAAAAATGTAAACAAAGGCTTTTGTTTACATACGGACTGTAGATCACCTTTAAGCATGTTAGTAGTTTATAACCTATTAGTTTATGGTAGTATGACGTATAACTATTAGTATTTTCATAGACAGTCGGAATATAATTCCAAATATAATTAGTGGCAAAACTAGCCATGGCAAATAGGATAAAATACATTTCTAGACTAAAGGTTTGAATAGTATAGTACATTTAATGAACATATACTTACGAATATACTACTGCATATAATGAAAGCACTAGCAGTGTTATGTTATACAGCTAATTAAAAAAATAGTTGTCCTTTGCAAACCTTCAGGTTTAGAGTTTAAGGTTTGGAACCTTTTTTGAATTGGCTGTATTTCTGTGAATTCTCATGAAAACCAGAGTTCTGCGGAGGACGGATCTCGTATATTGGCCACATCTTCCGAGGACTTAACTCGATGTCGGAAAACAAAATCTTCAAAATTTATAACCAGCGGTTTCTCCTGATACAGATCACGTGACAAAGTCATCTCCCTTGATGACGTCAGCAAGCGATCGTCGGCCGAGCGAGACCTGTTGTGGCTTTTAAAACGGCTGGAATGGAACCCTTCACCAAGAAAACAATTTGGATGTACATTAAGTAAGAAGGTTGTACTGTCGCGGTTTGCTGTCGAGGTATTGTTACGCTCTTCCGCCGAAATTTGCCATTTTAATTTTTCAGCATGATAATGCCGATCCAGCGGTGATACAATCGGCGAGAGTCCGGAAAGATTCGGAACAAGCCGGTCGGTCGTCGTCAAGTTAGCTCTGGTGCTTGTGAGGATACTGCTGCTTGAAAAATTCGGAGAATTTAGGGTTGAACCATTTGATAGAGGGCTTCCAGGAACTCTTTTCGATTTTGGCGAGACATTTCTAGAATTGGATTTCAAAGATTTTTGGCTGCTTGTCCGTTTAGGAAATTTTCTTGACGGTGTTTCATTTCCCAGAACTTCCAAAGCATCGCGAGAATTGTAAGGAAGTTTATCATGTCTTGGAAACGTAATTGAACCATTCTTGGAAGTTTGTCTTCTACTCGCCTTTTCTTGCAGCAGGTTCGACCTTCTCTTCTCTTCAACATGAACTGAGGTGGAATTCGTTTTAAACTTCGGTTTTTCGGGCTGTTTTGTGCCTCGAAGTGACTTCATCTCTCTCGTAGATGGTTGTGGTGTCGATAACTCAGGTGATGCTTGTGGCCGGTACGTCGAAAACGAACGACTCTCTTCTGTCTTTGTACGTTGTGATGGAGTTTCTTCGTAGCTTCGCTTGCTGTGGTTCGACGCAGTTGCTAGCTTTGACTTATTCCTCAAGCGGTAATCTTCGTTCTCCTGACTAATAAATTTTCTGGTGCTGTCGACACTCGGCAACCTTCCAGCAAAGTCTTCTCCAAATGCCCGTTCTTTATGAAGCATTTCATTCTCTTTAGAAAATTTCATTTCGATCTCTTCGGTTGTGAATTTTCTGTTTCCATCCTGTCTTTGGTTTCTCTTGCCTTCACTTCTGTCTGGCAGCGAGGCAGCAAAGTCATCCCTAAATGTTTCTGTGTGAAGCAATTCGTCACGAGCTGGCGATCTTCTCGTGATCTCTTCATTATCTTCATCTGAAAAAGTTCTCCTTTCCAATTCGGCTTCTTTCACTAAATCCTCAAGCATCAGGCTTTCTGTTCTTCGATATCCATCCTCCATTCTTAGAAATCCAGGTTCACTTCTCAGATAATCATCATCCTTTCTTAGAAAGTTAGTCTCATTATTACCCTTTCTACGAAATTGAGTATCCTTTCGCGGAAACTCACCAACTTCTGAGCCTAGTTGCATTGAATGTTCAGCTTTAAGATTATTTGAAAACAATACTTGATTTTCCGTATGATGTTGTCGAATTAATTTCCATTCATCCTCTGGTCTGTCATCTTGTGTTGGGTAGTTAGGCTTAGTTTTCGGATTATACAACAATCTGGCTTGTTTTTCAGTGCGAGATTTGTTGGTTTGTTTTTTCATCAGACATTCTTCAAGTATTTTCCTATCATCTTCCAACTTCTCATTCCCTCTCTCCAATCTCCCGATAGTTTCTTCATATTTGATCAGATCCAACATGAGTTCCGAGTGCTCAGCCATATTTAGATCATGCTTCTTCACCAAGCCGTCCCGTTCATCTCGTAGTCTTTCCACCATGTCTAGAGTTTTATCCAAACTTCTCTTCAAACATTCACATTCGTCATGAAAAACATCAACACAGTTTGTCAAAGTTTCTATTTCCGCTCGTAAACGTTGGCTTTCGTTCCTTTCAAGCAACAGGTCAATATCGTGTTCGTATTTCAATAATTCCAAACTCTCTTCGCCTCCTATCTCTTTATACTTTCCATCAGAAAACAAACTCTCCGGAGAGCCTCCTTGAAACTGACTGTTAAATTCGACATCATCAAATCCTGCATATTCATCCTCCAATACTTCATGTCTCATTCCCCAAGGTGTCTCTGATCCATGCTTGTATTTTCCATCCTTTTGAAATGATCGTTTTGTTTCTTTTCCAATTTTTAAAACATCTTCGTCGTTATCTGCGTAAAGGAGAAATAAAGTCTTAACAACGATACATACAAGAAGCCGCTGATAACTCGTTGTCAGAACGATACTTTATTTTCATCTACAAACAATGCAACCTGAAGGGGCTTTCCTAATGACCTACATTTAGTGATTTGCCTATGTTAATTTTTACTATATTACTAAGGGTTAGGGTAAAACATTGTAGATAGACTTTTCTTTTCACTTTGTAGTTGTTGAAAGCCACAGGAATACGACATGAAATAAACAATTCTGGTCAGAGAGTAAAAATATTTTTGATTGGCAACTGACAACGCGGTAAAAGAAAGTGTTTTGAAAAGAATTATACCTGAATGCACTTCTTCTCTATATTTGAAATCGTCTGATGGATAATAATTGATTTCTTCGTATTGACCTCTTTCACTGGTGGCTTCCATTCTGGTGCCTTCAGTTGCTTTCCTATCCACGTCCACTCCTCCATACCCTCTGATATCATCAGGATTCTCATATGTACCCCTTGCCTGTGCTGCGGGTACATTATCACGACCCAGTCTTTCATATCCATAGACATCACCATGGTCTGTATGCTCTTCAAGTAATTTATCCCAGTTTATCCCTGCATGACTTCTCATGTCTATCAACTTCCCTTTTGCATCTTCTGTCCACCCTTTATGTAGACTATCCCTGTCTACTCCTTCACGCCCTATGATGTCAATCCGTTCCTTCGGTAGATTATCCATGTCTACTCCTCCATACCCTCTGATATCAATCGGTTCCTTGGGTACATTATCCCTGTTTACTCCTCTATACCCTCGAAATTGCCACGGTTTCTCGTTTGAATCCTCTTCTTTATATTCATGGATCAACATTTCAAGACTATCGACACTCTTCATTTCTCCTTTTCCCAGAGAACTATCCTCCAAAATTTTCTCGTTCTCAAAAGCAGCTGTCATTTCTCGGATTTCATCGAGTAGATTTCTCTCTCGTTCCGAGAATTCTTGCTTTTGATTTGATATATCAAACTCCAAACCCTCTCTCGATTTTTCCAATAACTCTAGAGAATTTCTAAGATCTGAAATGCGATTTTCTTTCTCTCGTATAACTTCTTTCAAAATTACGATTTCTTCTTCATATTTCCTAGAATTCTCTTTCAACATATTTTCAGTTTCTTCTAATTTTGCTTGAACGTCCTTAGTTTCTAGGAATTTAGACTGAACAACATTCTCGGATTCCTGGAATTTAGTCTGAAGATTTTCAGATTCCTTTTGAATGTTTTGCAATATTTCCAGCTGGTCTTTCACGTCGTTGTTTTCCTGAATCAACATCTTTATTTCATTCTGCATCAGCTTGATTTCATTTTCATATTTTGTTTTCTGCTCCAAAGTTCTCACTTTCAATTGCTCGTATTGTGCTGCGCCTGAAAAAGGGAAATAAAAGTTGGGTTTATGTTGAATTCTTCAAATACAGAAACAGAGAACAGGCAAGTCCAAGCTGTGAGTTTTATAATAGAACTTCTTTAAAACGTTGTTAGGGTGAATAGCCTAATCTCAACTAATTTTATTTCTATTGGACGTACACTAAGGGCCATTCCTTATAACTAACTTTATTTATACTGGATATAGCCCTATCAGTACGTCCTGAACTGTTCTCCCTAGAGGTCCAGTGAGAGCCACATCTCGTGATGACCAGTGTTACTATGGGAGGAAACCTAAACTATAGCTCTATCAGTTCTTATGGTCATAACAGAATACCCAGAGAAAACCTGCCGTGTTTAGTAAAGTCAAACTGAAACAACTCTTGTCACATGCGACTGAGGCAAAACTTTAAATCAAACAAATGTAGGCATTAAGTACAGTGCCTTTCGTGAAAAAGAGTTTGAATGTTGTACACTTAACCTACCTTCATCACGTTTTTCTTTCAAGTTTTGGACTTGTTGCTGGATTTTCTCGTTTTCAATCATCAATTGCAAATTCTCGTCATCTTTTCGTGAGATCTCAGTTTTATAAAACGTTTCTTGCTCATCAAATAAACTTTCAAAATCTTGGTTATTTGGCAACTCTGATGAACTGTCCTGTGTTTTCTCATCTTCTTGTCTTAGTTGAAACTCTGGAGAGTTCAATGTCTTCATTTGGTCATCTTTCACTTCCTCTCCTAGATAATAATAATCAATTTTAATAATCATAATAATTTATTGTATTTTGGTCCAAACTATGTTTGTAGTGTTTGCACAAAATTCTCATCAACAAAAGTTCGGCAACATTCAGACTTGCAAAAATTTTGTACACCCTTTTAGTAAGATATGAAAAACTGGTAAAAGAGTTTAACATTCAAGGCCCATTTCCACTGGCAACTTTAGAGTAGATTTTCATCTTGTGATGGATGTGAATGAGTGGATGAGATATGAATGTTCAGATGAGAGTTTATATACTCAGAACATTCATGACTCATCTACTCATTCACATCCATCAGAAGCAGAAAATCGCACTAGAGAAATGAGAGTATAAACAGGCCTTCAAAAATTCTTTCAAAGGACACAAACTAAATTTCATTGTCATCATACCCCTCAACGTTCCTAAAACACCCCAGCACTATTACCTTTCGTGTCTGGTATATCCTGTGAAGTCTCATTCTCATTCACGTCAAACGTCTTCGCTAATTTTGAAATCTCCAAGCTCCTCTTCCTTTCTTCTCTAATTTCATCTTCTGCGTTCGCTAACTTTGCTTTCAAGCTTTCACCTTCTTTGATCTGTTCTTGTAAAGCTTTCTCCGTCTTTTCAAGATCTCTGTAGACATTTTGAACTTTCTTTTTGCAATCGAGTTGGATCTTATCGACTAAAGCTTTTGTCTTAAGTAAGATCTCTTCGCTTTTCTCGCGATCTTCGCAATTTGGACACAACGTTGTTTCAAATTTATCTTCGGCCTCTTCCTCCAATTCCTGGACTTTCTTTTTGTATTTTGCCAGTTCATTTTCCAGTTGTTGTGATCTATCGCTTGCGTCTGCGCTGAAATCAAACTCCTCTACATCCAAACTTTGTGGTGATGGCGATTTCAAGAGCAAATTAGCAATCTCGAGTTCACGGCTACGACTTGTTTCCTCTAATTCTGAAATGGTCGCTTTGTGTTTTTGTAATTCTTCATTGAGCTTGGAATTTTCTTCTTTGAGGCTAGAAACATCTTTTCTAAATCTCAAAGCTTCTTCTTCGCTGTTTTTCTTTAGTTTTAACTCGCTTTCAAGCGCGTTCACCTCCTCTTCAAAGTTTCGTGTAATTTGCAAGATCTTTGCGTCGTAGTTCGACTTCAGTTCGCTGGCTAGACTTTCATCTTCTTTCAACTTTTCTTGAAGTGAACGTATTTCTGATCTTGAATCGACAAGCTGTAGTTGCAAGGACTGTTTCTCAACCGTCATCTCGTGTAGTTTGCTTTCTAATTCTTCGTGTCCATCGTTCTTTTTACCGTCGTTTATTTTATCACCCAATTCTTGCGTCTCATTCTGTTCCTTCTGCAACTCTTGTTGTGAATTTTCTTTCATTTGTGATTCTGTAGTTTGCTCCAAAGTTTCTTCCAAAGCGAGTTTTTCTTGCGAAATTTCACGCAGTTTGTCTAACTCTTTATATTCTACATCTTTCTCTTCTAATCTGAAATAGCACAATTTAGCTGTTTAGTAATAATTCTAAGTAACAAAAATAAGTAAGTTTGTGAGTAAGTAAGTGAGTGGGGTGTAATCATCCTTACTTGCAGCTGAGAGCTAAGCTGAATTACAAAGGACGCAGCTCAACCTGATTGAGTGAAAGGCTTTCTAAGGACGCCTCTGGCAGCTACCTCATGACTCATGTCTGATCATGGTAATGAAAGAATCGCCCCGTCAACATTTCCTGAGGGGGAAAGGGCCATCATTTCATAATTTGGAAATACATTTTGTACAGTAACTCAATCTCGTTCCCCGAGCCTGAGATCCTCGGGAAGGAACGTGAGGCTCTGGGATAATCCATTGCCGGAAGCCAGGAATCCTGGCTAAGATTGAACTATAATTGAACTACGCATTCCATTTCAACGGCCAATCAGATTCCTCCCTGAAACGGATTATCCCAGAGCCTCACGCTCCTTCCCGAGGATCGCAGGCTCAGGGAACGAGATTGTACAGTAACTATACTAGCTAGTCTCCATAATTCACGGCTTTCGTGAAAACTAAATGTATTTCTCATGAAAAGGTTGTTGACTCACTTCTTCATTTCTTGTTCTTTCATCGCAAGTTCTTTTCTAAGCGCTTCAACATTCAATTTCTCAGATTTAAGATCTTCGTTTAGCTTCTTTTCCAAAGAATCTTTTTCCTCAGTAACTTTTTGTAACCTTTCCTGTAGCTCGTCAAACTTGCTTTGCGAATCTTTCTCATTTTCCTCCATCTCGCGAATAACCTCAGATTTTTTTGCCAATTCTTCTTGGAGATCTATCGTCTCTTTGGCCATCGATTCTGAGGATGCTTTAACCTGGGACAACAAGATAGATAGTTTAGATCAATACTTTATAAAATCAACTACTTACTGGCCGCCTGAAGACCGAATTGCATATTTACAAGTTAGAATAGAATTAATAATAATGAAAATTGACAATAAGATATACAATAAATATTAATCTGTTTAAAACATAGCACATCATATGAACAACTACACTGCTATAAATTCAGTGAATGTAGACATTATATTTAACACAAGAAGACACGATGAAAGTAGAGGCTAGAATAACGGACTAAATTACAATGTGGCAGACCAAATGCCAAATTTGTCGGACATTTTGTCCGGACAAAAGCATGCAATCAGTTTCCGTAAAAGAATAACCACAAACTATGTCTGATCATCCCCCAAAGAATACACACGATTGTTAAATTTAAGATAATTTAATCGATACTGTGCAGTGTTTAAAGTATTTAAAACATTCCCCTACCTTTTCTTCTAAGCTGTATTTCTCATTTAAACACTGCTTATATTTTTCCTCCAACGTTTTGAAATCTTCCTTATTTTGTTCAAATTCTTGAATCATCTTTGTTTTCCCCTCAACTTCTCTCAGAAGTTCTGCCACTTTTCTTTTCTCAGATTCGACGTTTTCCTTGAGTCCTGCCTCTCGCAGCTCGTGCTCTTGATTGCGCTCGTGTAGTTCTTCCAGTTGAACGAGAATTTCTGCGACTTGTTTTTCGTATTTCGTTTTCAAAGTGGATGTACTCTCGTGGACTTCTTCTTTGGTTTTCTCCAAGTCTTTTTCGTACTGTTCACGCAGGTGACATTCCACCTGGTTCACTTTACGATCCATCTCATCCTACAATTAGAGACAAGAGGCGCCCATTACTAGGGGTAGAAAAAGTATCGAACTATGAGACCATTGGTTCCAGAAAATTTTTTGAGTTCCCAGAGAATATTTCCCCAAGAAAAAAATTGTAATAATTTAGATAAAAGGAGAAATTCAGAGGAAAATTCACACCATGCATGACCTCAGAAATGCAATTATAAGTGCATCCATCTTAATAGTGCGATAGTGTATAAATGTATTAGACTATAGAATGATGTAACAAATGTTGTATGGCAAGTGCATTTTCAGCCAATCTAGGATACCTAATTTCAAACTTGTTAGTGTCCCACAGTTACAATCCAAGTGTCGATTTACTTGATTATTTGCAGAAAATTTTCAATGCTCTCTTGCGGTCCCAGAAAGTAAAATATTTTTTCCACCCCTGCCCATTACATACGTAAAAATCTTAACAGGCTTGTAAACAAGTTGTAACAATGCTGTTATTTTATTAAGTTGCTACAAGGTTGTCACTCACAACTTGTGGACAAGCTGGGAACAAGCAGTGCGAACACATCCTGTTGACAAGTTGTGGGAACAGCATTGCTACAAGTCTGCTGCAGATTTGTTACAACTTGTACGTTTTTACATGTGTACCCTGTTTACTGTCGAGTTGCGTGCTTGATTTACACAGTACAACTCAAGTTATAATTTTTGCACCCTGTATGGCATTATATAACTCAGTGTTTTACCTGATATTTTGATTTCAATTCTTTCCTCATTTCCTCCACAATATCGTTGTATTTCTTCTCCAGTTCATTCGTTAAACTTTCCATCTCACGTTCATGTTGTTTTTTCAATGTTTTTATTTCCTCCTGCGCGCCGCTCAGTCGAGACTCAACTTCGTCTCGCTCGGAAGACAACTGCTTTTCTAATTTCTTTATTCTACTGAAACTCTCATTCTCTTTTTGAGATTTCTCATTGGCCAGCTCTTTCTCGTTCATTTCCCACAATGCTTCGCGCTCGAGTAGCTCCTTAATGCGTTGTTTGTGTTCAGCGGTCTCACGTTGATACGAGTTTTTCATGTTTTTCAACTGATCTTCAGCGTCCAAGGTCACTCTTTCAATGGCTTCCTGACACTGCGTCCACTGTTCTCGCTGCACAGCGGATACTTGCTCGTCAAATTCCCGCTTCTGTTTTGTGAACTCTAGTTCCCAATCTTCTTCAAGTTTCGCAATTTTCTCGTCCATATCGTTCTGATAGTGGTCTTGAAGTTCGTCGGAAATTTTTAAAACCTGAAATGAACAACAAACATTCAGCGAAAAGTCTGACTGAAGTGGGATGGAACTTCATTGTAACGCTTAACTATTTTGATTGAGTCCTAAACTGTTCCCCTAAAGTTCCAGTAAAAGCCCAGTGTTACTAGACTTACTACAGGAGGAAACCTAAATTAAACTAACTTTATTGCACTGGATAACTCTATCAGTTCTAAACTGTTCTTCCTAGAGGTCCAGTAAGGATCATCTCTTAATCATCCAATGTTACTACAGGAGGAAACCTAAACTAAACTAACTTTATTGTACCGGATAACAACCACTTCACGTTTTCCGTTTATATTTATTGCAAATGTAGCATAAAATATGTGAAATTCACCTGTTTTTGATATTCGTCTTGTAAAGCATTTCGAAGTTCTTCCATTTCTCGTTCATGTTGTAGTTGTGAATTCACAAAATCATCATTTGCATTCCCCCCGAAATCAACCTTGTTGTTATGCTCGCCTTGTTCTGAACTCAAAGCATCATTTTTCAAACTTTCCCCGACATTAATGTCAGCCAAGCTATTTTCAATCTGGACTCTTGAACCATCAGTTTTCAAATCGTCTTGGATGTCGGGCAACTTATTTTCAACATCTTTACACTCTTTTGAAGTCAAACCATCTTCTACGACTTTCTGCGAGGTCAAACTACTGTCATCGACATGGTTCTCAACTGCCCTTTCTGGATTTTCTTCCATTTCATTGTCACGTTGCGTTTTCAAAGAATTGTTATTAACATCTTTTCCGAGATAAGTCAAATTGCTTTCAATGTCCAGCCATTCTATTGACCTCGCATCATCATCTTCCGAGATTGTCTGCGAGTTTGAAGTAGTTGAGTGTTCAATCACAAGTGTTTCAAATGTTATTGTGGGATTTTGTTCCATTTCCTTGTCATGTTTTAACTGAATGTTCACACAATCATCATCGTTTCCAATGTCAGCCCTGTTGTTTTCAATAATCTCGCCATTTCTTGAAGTTAAACCAACGTTTTTCAAACCATCTTTGATATTCTCAACATTGTTGTTTTCAATATCTTCACAGACGTTTGTGAGTCTCACGCCATTTGCTATCTCTGTCAGCGAGTTCAGAGTACTTGTATCATCGGCATGGTTTTCAAATACCATTCCAGAATTTTCTTCCATTCCATTGTCGCGCATGCTCACAATATCATTCTTTGAATCTTTTCCAAGAAAAGCCACGTTGCTTTCAATTTGCACCCATTGTATTGACCTCACAGCACCATCATCTTCATGGATATCAATTATGTCTGCATTGTTGTTTTCTCTTGAACTAAAACCATCTTCTACGCTTGCCTGCGAGCTAGAAGCAGTCGAGCCCTCGACCAAAAAGTCCTTGTCGTGTCCTGGTTGCATGTTTAGACCGGAATTTTTGAAATCTTCTTCGATATGAATCATGTCCACCAAGTTGTTTTCATTTCGTCCACATTCTCTTGAAGTCAAAGCATCTTCTACAATTGTCTGCGAGTTTGAAGAACTTGTATCATCAACATGGTTTTCAAATGTACTTCTTGGATTCTGATCCATTTTGTTTTTCTGTTCACTGAGGTCTTCAGCAGACATCATATTTTCTTGTATGCTGTCACCTTCCTGTAGAAACAAAACATTCTGGTAAGGTGTCTCGATAATCTAAACGCGCAAAATCGCACAACGCGTCGGTGGCGCAGTCCTAAGACCAATCGTCTTGCGACTGCGATCAGATCGTGCTGTTTTACCAAGGATGTTTTACCAAGGATGTTTTACCAAGGATGGTATTTCTATTCCCGTGAGATCTTCCCTAGCTGGGCTGGCTCATGTCTCATCTCATCTTGAATTTTATATGCGTTAACACAGGGCATGCAAATGAGTTTCCTGAGCTCATATGAAAGTTTACATCAAGTAAACATGTATCGGTTTTCGCAGGCTCTGATATTAGCCATGCAACCACGCAACTCACATTCGTTTACTTTGGCAACCGAAATATGTCAACATTTAAGTAATATAATATATTCAATCCCAAATACTTTCAAACTTTCCTCAGTATCTTTACGTTTTCGTACGGACAAATGTATTATTTCAGAAACGTTTTGTGTTCAAGCAATTTATTTCATATATCTTGAAGCATTCGGCATATTGAAAACATTTGCAGAAGGATCGTCAAGAGATTACAGGGGGATTACTTTGGCTGAACAAACTCAATGGGTAATGTATAACATATGCCGTTGCTATGGTAACACCAAAGAGGGCACACTTTTAATGTGGCGATACAGCATTTTGATCAGCGGCAAACTTAACTTAAATGAAAAAGATTAAAACACGTTCAGCCTCAAACTGGTCGTCTTCAGGTAGTTGGGACTTGGGAATAGAAACCACAGCAACTTATATTTGGTTCTATGTGGCCTATAAGCCTATAAGCATAAGGAACTTTTCCGATTTTTTATAAAATTACAACTTGTTCAGACCTTATTGTAATAGGAGAATATATGTAAACACAACTGCCAACTAACAAACTTTATAAACACATCAAAGGTTCTCTTTGTCCATCGAGGAAATCTCGCGTTGCCCAGGTTGCTATCTGCAGCGCTTTGCTAAAAATGGACCTAAATCTTAAATTTTCATGCTCAAATAAGTCTATAACGAAAATTTCACTGGAACATTTAAGTTTTGGGCATATATGTTTTCACTGCCGCAAGCAAATTCT
The DNA here is from genome assembly GCA_902702795.2 of Paramuricea clavata. NCBI lineage: Eukaryota > Metazoa > Cnidaria > Anthozoa > Malacalcyonacea > Plexauridae > Paramuricea > Paramuricea clavata. The sequence goes on from CACRXK020000567.1 coordinate 62,934, forward strand.
ACTCAATAGCGTTGCAACTGACTGCCCAAACAACGTTAAATTTTCGGTCTAGACAATTTTCAGCATGACGATTTCAATTCTGGAGTTCATTTCTCCAAATGTGAAGATGAAAAATTGATAACGCTAAACTCCGAGAATTAATCAATCTTGTCATATACTTGGCTTTGTCGCCAAACGGGACAGCTCTGTTCTATATATAGATATATTATATTTCTACAATATTGAAACTTTAGTTTTTAGCTTCGGTCACAAGGGCGACCAATTCGAAACAGCATTCAAATTTGAACGGGTCTGCCTGTGAAAATGATACAAAACTCCTGAATTGAATTCTCGTTTGAATAAACGGGACCGAATTTGTGTATGATTTCCAATTCAAGCGATCAATAGACTGCGTTTACACTATACGAGATAAGTTTCTGTAGTGATGTGAAAAACAACTATCCGTACCTTGCAGGAACGTTATTTTCAGAGGAATTATTGCAACGGAGAGATGTTGTTTTGCTCAGCTTCTGAAAGTTGTACATTCCGTATCGGATAGGTGTTTTTTCGAGGCGCTATAAGGAAAGTTATCCGGTAAACTTATAGTCTTGTATAGTTACCTTTGTAAATTGTTCATCTGCTTGGACGTCTGTCATTTGAAGCCTTGACGAGGAAAGTTGTAAAGCCGCCAATATTTCCCCAGCACGTTCAAAACGCTTTCATTTTCTCCACAAAGACAGTTCAACAAAGCAAGTTAATCCTCGCCTCATGCAAAATGTAAATGAGTCAACTAATATTTGAACAACAACAGACTCAATACTTCACCAATATCACATAAATTAAACTCTGAATGGATCAATTTTTGCGTATTAGATCGCTCTTAGAGACTTCACGTCAGGAGTTGCCAAAACTTGGCTAGTCTAAACAAATCTAACATAATATCCGACGCATTGTAGCGAAATATATTTATGACAAAATATATTCATGACAAAATATATTCAACATAAATCAATTTATATTAAATTCAGTATACAAACGTTTTTTTTCCCGATACAGAAGAGAAAAACACGAGGTTTAAAGTCGAATATTGTCAATGTCTACCATAATCAATGTAATTCTATTAGTTTAAACCTGAAAACATGAATGAAAATATTCGAAAATCAAAATAAAATATCATTTTACATATTTCGTCTGCCATTTCGTTTGATTCAATTAGCCAAATTTTGCTTAATAAAAAATATGGCCACGTCATACAATAGGCTTTAAAAAGATTTTAATATTTTTCACTTCAGATACAAACAACTGCAGCTTGAAATGTCAATAATAATTTTAATTTAAAAGTCTAGAAATCCCGCGCAGAGTTTAGATACTACCAGTAACAGTATAAAGTTCATGACGGTCAGGAAAATTAAACATTTTCGTGACACGATTGGCCCGCTCTAATGCTACCTGTCACTCGCTTTCAAAAGATGTATATATATAAACTGACAAGTTCTTGTCCTCACGCAGTGTATACTAGCAACAAAAACCGCGGTAGCCATGTTTAGGTAGTTTTAGCGTGGTGAAAATCTATGTTCAACTTATCTCCAATTCGTCACCAATCCTCCGTCACGCGACTAGTGTACCTGGGCTTGCAGTAACAGAATCCAGCGGTTGCCACCTTGATTCTTCCAGTTCCAAGTACAAAGACTAAAAAGTAATAGACATTGTTCCAGTGTTACTACAGGAGGAAACTTAATAAACCTAAACTTTACTTATACTGGATAGTTCTATCAGTTCTAAACTGTTCTTCCTAGAGGTCCAGTAAGGATCATCTCTTATTGATCCAGTGTTACTACAGGAGGAAACCTAAACCTAAACTTTACTTATACTGGATAGCTGTATCAGTTATTGGTCAGAGAAAGAGACAGGTGCAGCAATGAACCACTGTGGCATTAGCAACATCCAGTTGCAAACTATAATATGAGAAACGCTTACCTCTTCACGAGCAATCATCTCTTTATTCTGAGCAGCTACATCAATCTCTTCATCTGGTTCTGAAAATATGCATGTTTTTTAAACAGTGTTTAAACAACCCAATTTCCGCTTTTGGATTTTACATTGTACAGTAAATAGTGGTTAACGCGCATTATCAGAGTGAAAAAATAATGTGAATTCTTTTCTAGTATAGATAATAATAGTACAGTATGGTTTTGAGAGCTGTTTGCAGAATAAATGGAACTTCAGTTAAAGGCAAGATTTGATTACTACGACACGACGTTCAAAGTACATCAAATAATTTACCTTCCAGCATTTGGTCTGCAGTATCTTCTTCATATGTCTGCAAACATAAAAAATATATTTTAATTGAAGAGAATAAGAAGATGAAGCTCTAATCTATTTCTGGAGGTAGTAGTTTACAGAGACTGCTGTTCTCGTATTTGGGGTCAACCAAAATATATTCAGTGCACTTTAATTTCACAAGTTTGAGAAGTGTAAAAACTTACATCAGTCACATTGCTGCCAGCATTCTTTATTCATTCATTATAATAAAAAAAGATGAAATAAAAATATGTTAGACTTTCATGTGATAGGCCTTGCACAGTCAGCGAAAAGCAGGCAAAATATTGACCTCCCCTCCTAACAAGTCTACTTATTAAGCCCCCCTTCCTGGCGGAGGTGAATACAATAAACAACATTGAAACGTCTTCACACTCACCGGTTGCTCGTATTGTTCATATGTTTGAGCGTATTGTGTGTAATTTGGATAATACTGAGCAGCTGCAGCAGCTTGTTGTTGATAACTGGCTTGCCAAGCAGCATAATATTGTTGATATTGTTGATACTGTTGCAGATATTGTTGGCCAGCGGTAGGATATGTTGCGTTGTTACTTGCTGCCGGTGCAGTAGTTACCCTACAAACAGAGACATGTGAGGTTCACTATTAAGCAGGGTCTAAGGGACTGCAATTCAACAATTGGTCAACAAGTTGTGAGTGACAACCTTGTAGCAACTCGATAAAATGACAGCATTGTTACAACTTGTTGACAAGCTTGCTACAAGCCTGTTGCAAACACATCTTGTTGACAAGTTGTGAGATTTTTACGTGTATTTAACACTAAACACTTTCCCCTCAATAAATAAAGCTGTCTTACCACAGGAGGCCCAGGCTCGATTTGCCCGCGCCCGCCTGTGCCTTCCTTATAACGAGGGAAGGACGGAGACATTGAGACCAAAATAGCCCAGACTTGGCATATGTCACACAAAACTATCCTCGATTTTTCGCTTTTAATGCATTTCCTTCACGATTAATCAATATCCCCTGCAAGAATGATACCGTATAACTCTCAAAACAACGATGCTTTAATCAAAGAGCTTAAATTCGCTCTGAAATCCGTGAGGGAATAACAAAATTCGGCCAAAATATATCCGCGTGCCCGGTTTTCTGTGCAAAAAGCGGAAGTCGTTGAACAACTCAAAAACACTCAACCCTGATTGGACAACGAATTTCAACAAACATTTCAAATTTTTTTAACAAACACAATGTGAAATACAATTTATTATACATATTAACGTACTACAGTTTTATATACTTGCAGTAATATTTACACTTTATAACGTTTGTGAATAGTTTTGATTGTATGATTGAAATTATAACAGTACTGTTAAAAAAAATTGAAATGTTTGTTGAAATTCGTTGTCCAATCAGGGTTGAGTGTTTTTGAGTTGTTCAACGACTTCCGCTTTTTGCACAGCAAACCGGGCACGCGGATATATTTTGGCCGAATTTATTCCCTCACGGATTTCAGAGCGAATTTAAGCTCTTTGATTAAAGCATCGTTGTTTTGAGAGTTATACGGTATCATTCTTGCAGGGGATATCGATTAATCGTGAAGGAAATGCATTAAAAGCGAAAAATCGAGGATAGTTTCGTGTGACATATGCCAAATCTGGGCTATTTTGGTCTCAATGTCTCCGTCCTTCCCTCGTTATAAGGAAGGCACAGGCGGGCGCGGGCAAATCGAGCCTGGGCCTCCTGTGATATTATACGCGATGCTAGCTTTCATTCAACATTATTTCCATATTCTTTCCATGACATGTATATGATTTAACGATTGCTTAAATTTGGTATGTGGTTGACAAATGCTTTTTGCCTATGGTCTGCATGGACAATGACATGCTTTTCTGTGTATATAAATGAATATAACGCAGCGAATGCGCCAAACAGTATAAACGCGGCTGAAATACGATATTAAAATCTTAAATGTGCCGTATGATTTAATTATGTTTTAGGATTTACAAATGCTTTGTCATTTGTATTTATACTTGTACTGCATCACAAGGCAGTACGCACTGTAAGCGAAAAAACTCCACATGTGAGATTGTCTTGTATATATTTTTGCTTTCTTTGATAAACACTATTAAACACTCAAATTTTAATTAGTGAGACGCAATGTTAAATGTCACCTGCATGTCATTGTCATTGCCCTTTAACCCCTGGTCTAATTGGCCGCTTTTGAAAATATTGATCATGACGAACAGCACTGCGTTTTAAAAACGGGTTAGGATAAAACGCGGATACGGACGGACGGATGAATGACGGACGGACCGGACGGATGACATATATATGTCGTTATATAGTCTGCGCGCAGCCGCGCAGGGTAGTTAGTGCCTTACGTCTTCGCCGGTTGTTATACTTTAAAATAATTTTGTATGTACCGAGAAATCAATATTCCGAGTATATAAATATATAAACTGGGATGTCACACTGATTGCTTGTTTACATTTCCTGGAGCATCATGAAATCTTATGTTTAACCACGGTGGTTTAACCCATTAGCTGGCAATGCGCCCTTCCCTTGTCGAGCGCCAGAAGATTTTACTCGTCAGTGGTATAGGGTACTGCCAGTAAATGGGTTAACAAACCTATCTGCCAATGGCTCTTGTTAATAGTAATGACCCCTACTTTAGTATTTACTCTGTCCAACGCCAGACGATTTTTAATACTCAGTCAGTGGTAGGGTACTGTCAATAAATGGGTTAACAAGGATAACTATAATTAGCCTGCATGGCAGGCGGTATTTCCCAGGCTTGCCCAATTTTAGGAACCGCCTGCCATGCAGGCTAAACAATAATAGGATGTTTCTGAAGGACTCGTTCAACACCCTGTAGTTTGTCTTTTGCTGTCAAAGGCAGCATTACTGCCCTGTGGGTAACCTAGTTCTTTATATCGACTTAAAATACAAAATTTTGGCACACTCATTGCCAGCTTCGTGTTAACCGCGCTGACGAAAACAATAGAAAGGGACTACTAGAACTGAAGTCCAATAGCTTTTCAATTTCCGCTATCTTGCCTTTACTTTTTAAATTTGGATTCTAGTTATGGATATCGTCCCAAATATATGCATGGATCCCACTGTTGTAGCTAAGTTCCTGATTTTTCCACAGATATTTATTACTTAGCGTCGAACATTCACCCTGAGAGTTGGTCTGATAGAACCGATGTAAAATAAATTCAGTCTCTCTCACCCAATGAAAAGGCACAACACTGACTCTACTAGAGGATTTTAAATATCTTTACGATGCTTACTAATGATTAGCTGTGTAAACAACGAGCCACAACAAACCACAACCAGCCACAACGACCCCAAAACGATCCACAACCGGCCACAACGATCCGACAACAAGCCATGCACAACAACTCAGAACGATCCACAACAATCCAACAGAAACCCGCAAGAAGACACAACGAGGCAACAATAATCCCTCAACGATCCAGAACGCGACACAACAATTAATCCCAGTATCGCACAACAACCGCAAAACAACCCATGACAAATCGCTGAACTGGATACCACAATCTTGGAAAAAATATCTGTAGACTTTTCGAAAAATACACCCAAATTTAAAGACATGTGAAGAAAATCTGAGCATTTTTCAATGAAAGCAACTATTTACCTTAAATCCCCCTCTCTCCCCAGAAATAATGTTGATTCAAGTAAAGTGGATTTGTATAACACATATTACCTAAATACCAACATTGTATAAGGGGGGAGGGGGACAAAGTTTGAAAATTTAAGAAGTCTAGTAATTTTTTTCCAGAATTGTCTCTAAATTAAGCCAAAACCTTAAGGCATGGAAATTAAATTTTTTGGACTTATAAAATTTTCGACTATATTATGTTTTTATCAAAGTGAAATGGCACAAATGTTAGTAGAAACAGCCCTAAAAACAATTTCACGGGGGTGGGGGAATTTCAGGGAATAGGCGCATATTGCTGCCCACAGTTCGAGTTATCCTGCAGTTTCATTGAATTTGGACCCGATCCTAGATGTGATTATACTTTTGAATGTATAGTAAATTTAAAACCAGCTTCAACTTAGAATCCTGCAAGTTTAACACCATGTTCAAAATGTTTTGCTTAGTGTTTGCTCGCGGAAAATAAGCGAATTTCATAGAATACGTATAACTGTCTGATTTCTTGAGTTATTTTGGAATAAATAAACTAAGAGTCATTTCTGCTCCGCTGCTCGTTTATCGTATGATTGTGTCTTAAATTCTGTTAGGATTAATATATTTTTAAGGTTTTTAGATCTCTATGCACATTTTCAACTATTATAGGTTAGAACAAATCGCAATCTCTACATGTTACATCATGTTATATCATGTTACACTACATGTTACACTAAAATTACTATACTTTACTATAGTTCTTGACATGTTACTACATGTTACACCTATATTTTTGAAACCATATTAAAATATACTTTATAGGTACAATATGCTGCACTTTAAAGTTTTAATCATTGACAAAATACTCTCTCCTCCGCAGAGGCTGCTAAAGAATATGAAATTCGCAGGAATTGAAATTGCGCTAGAAGGTATTGGGTATGAAGACAACCGCTGAAAATCGGTGCGCGGGCGAGAGGAAGAGAAGGGAAAAAAATGGGGGGGGAGAGGAGAGACTCGTGCCGATTCTCGAGCAGTTTGGCAAAATGGCTCAGTTGCGTATGAATTATTCATGTCCACGAAGGCATTTTATTTTGGCTTTGCGGAGCAGGAAACGTGTTGTGCTGTATGTGGTTCGCAAACAACAGATATATTTAGTCAAGTAGACCTTCAACAACATTACCGAATTAATAGACACGGAGGCACAGAATTTGATGATAATAGTTACAATTTTTTTCGGCTTTATACTTTAAATTGTTGATGTATTTTACAATGAATGTGCATGTGTTTTAATATAGGATTTTGAAAATTACAAGATTTTTTATGTTAATTGAAGGCGATGGTGAGAGCATAGTGTTGTGTTGTTCAAACCAGAACGAGGCAGCAAAGTTGTTTGGGTTATATTTAGACCATAGAGTTTCCTTGCCAAAACTATTTATGACATTTATTATTTTCATTCATTCAATCTTATAAACACATGCAATATTATACCAAAATATATACGTTGGCCAACAAATCCAAAATGTCTTCACATTATCAAATAATATTTAAAACAGAAAGGATTATTGAGATAATATACGGATGCTACAGATATCGCCAATTTGTTACAGATATCGACAAATCGGGCAGATGCATCCGCTAATTTTTCCCTTCCCATCGCCCGCGCACCGATTTTCAGCGGTTGTCTTCCTACCAGATACCTTCTAGCGCAACAGGTGGGAAATGTGTCTGCGCATGCGCTAAAATTTGCGCGGTTAAAGAGAAAGAAACTTGGGCCGAGTAAATATAGTAATTTGATTTTTGACATAAAAATTGTTAATCTATTGCATTGTTGGGAAGACGAGGAAGGTATGAGAACGTTCAGAGGCTAAAAAGATGTATAATATTGCAACTTTTGCGTAACCTTATACATCGGAACTGCCTCGGATTCCGATGGAAATGTCCAATAATTCCTTGACTACTCCGTATTTTTAGATGAATGAATTATCATGGATTTAATCATAAATAAACTTTCTAAAGATATTTCTGAGTAGAAAAATGCGTTAAAAACAAATTTTAAACCCACCCTGAGTTTATTTCTTTAATTTCATCTGTCCAAGGAGTGAAAACAACCAACCTCGTTCCCAGACTATTTGCTCTTGGGAAGCAAAGACCCTGGTCGGAGCTGGTCACGTGAACCCCCAGATTTTGGGGGTAAATTGAATTTGATCTCAGGGAGGGGTAGGAGAGTAGTCTGTTTGTTGCGTTTGGAAAATTGCAACTTTATGTGTTATAATTTCGGGTGATAAAAATGTAATTTGCAACAAGAGATTGTGAAAGGAACTGTTCTAAATTCGTACCGATCATGACAAGACTTCCTGCTATACTGAATGTCATCAATAATAAGTGTTGCGTTACATTTCAAGCGAGAAGCTGGATCATATTTCACTTGCAAGGAAAACACTCCACACGCGCCTGGCCTGCGAAGTTTAGCACGTATTGCCGTAGAAACATACATATCTTCTACACAGACTGATCGATCAAACGGTATTAAACGAACGATATGGTTCTTTATAGTTGAAGTGTATCCTGTCCGATATTCAAAACAAAAGATTTATTTTATAACGGGATCCTTTGACATTGTCTTTGATTTTCCAAACATCGCCAACATGTGTAAACAATAGTGCTATTCTGACTGTAAAAGCACAGGATTAAAACCCGTTATGGACTGGCTATAAAATTCATTTCATTTACATTGCTGAAACTCAACGATCAAGAAAGATAATGTCGAAGTGTAGCTAGCTATCTGTTATCACACAAACGTACCGTGCGTGCGGTACAACTTGAATATCTAGGACGATATATGCACCAGACACTGGTATTGTACTTTATATAAATTATTTCATATTTTGTATATACAGTAATTTGCAACATGTATAATATTAGACCTTTCATTGACATTGGCATTGTCCATTGAGGGCTTTATTGAAGAATAATCCAGCTTCTTTAGACTTGTATAATGGATTAATGCCACTGTGAGTTATCAATATTTAAATCAACTTTAATCTTTATCGTATACTGGAATCGACATTTTAGAAGTTTAGTCTGTTTTACCAAACAATACTGGAGGCAAACAACCTATCTATCAATGGAAACTTTAAAAGGTTTGCTACAGTAAAACTCATTAATATAAGCGAGACTTCGTGTGCATATACAGTTTATGAATTATGTATGTCCCTGATAAAACGTAGGACACTTTATACCAGATATAATAAAAAATACTTTGGTAAACCTTTTCGGCTGTCATTCCTTTGCATTTAAGGGGAGAGGGTAAATGGCGATAGAATTTATAGGAGATGCTGTGCAATATTTTGGCTTCAACAAACAGGTACTCGTGCAGACAAAAAAGGAAATTCTTGTAGTTATGAATTGTCCCTATGTCAGCTGTGCACTGTCGATTTCAAACAATTTTGTACGTTATATTTTGTCTTCCTGGTGTTTAATATAAACGATGATAGCCATTTGAAAAAAAATCTAGAGCAATATGTCTATAAACAGTTTTAGAATCAATAGAATGGACATTCACATTGTATATTTGGCTTGTGTCCAAATGTTTCACGTTTAAGACCGGCAAGGCGCTAATCCTACGACCTATAAACAGTCGCTTTCGAGACATCTGTTTAACAAAATTTATACCAGGTCCATATCAGAACAATTCATTGGCATATTATAAGCATATTATAAATATCAGAGCCACAACAGAAACGTATGCGTGAAATAAAACTACGCCCGAACCGGCGAACCCCGAGAAAATAATATTTCAAAGCGTACAGTCATATGTTCTCGTTGCTTGATTTCCTGAATTTTCTGTTGCCATAAGAATCTGCATTTTAGCATGTTTGTATAATTTAAAAGCAAACAGAAACCAATTTAGCAAGTAGTTTGAGGTATATATGATTCTTGAAGATGATTGTACAGAACGGCCACTCCTTGCAATCGAAGTGCGGAAGTGGAAACATGTAATATGAGACTTTTCCATCCCCCTCTTGGGCTATCAATTTTCAATGGGTCACGTGACCAGCTCCGACCAGGGTCTTTGCTTCCCAAGAGCAAATAGCCTGGAAACGAGGTTGGAAAACAACTTGCATATTCGAAAAAAGTTAAATTTCGTCAATATTTCGTCGTAGAAATAAATAGTTTATATTTGTCCGATTTCAGTTTAAAGTCTTTTATCCCGGACATTTTACAACAGCCTTTGAATAAACGAACTTAAATTCTTGCGCATCCACTGTTTTTGTCCCAAACGAGAAGCCCCCAAACCTGTTTTTGGTTATTTTAATAATTTAAAACAAAATTTTCGCTAGCGCCCTCAATTTGCTGGCCAGCGACAGCAAATTTCCCACCTGTTTTCTAGCTCAATTTCAATTCCCTCGAATTTCATATTCTTTAAAAGCCTCTGCGGAGGAGAGAGGACAAAATATGTGAAAATATCTAATGGTCATGAAATATAGTACTATGTAATAATCTATATATGCCATATCTGTCCCTTTGATAGTTTTTTGTTATTTACTGGCATAACTTTTTTGTCAATGGAGCCTTACCGAATAAATTAACCACAATTTTCCTTAAAACAAGGTACCTACATTAAGCCACCCCCGTTTACCGACCCTCCTGGCCTTCAAAAAGTTTAATCAAACCTATGATGTTCCTAATATAGAGTCCTTTTTAATTTGAAAATTATGTTTATATAGAAAATGCGTGTACAATTAACTTGGTAAATAAAAGGATTATCCATTGTATTTCTTCAGAGAATCTTGAAAAAATTATCTGTAGACTTTTCGAAAAATACACCCAAATTTGAAAACATGTGATATGAATATGTGAGCATTTTTCAATGAAAGCAACAATTTACCTTGAATCCCCCCCCCCTCCCCCCAGATACAACGTTGGTTCAAGTAAAGTGGATTTGTAACACATGTCACCTAAATACCAACATTGTATAAGGAGGGATGGGGACAAAGTTTGAAAATTTAGGAAGTCTACTTTTTTTCGAGGATTGTAGTTACTAAAATATGGAAGGAGCCACGACGAACCACAACGAGCCACGAAAACCGACAACGAGTCACGACTACCCACAACCAGCCACAACGACCCATAATCAGTCACAACGACCCCACAATGACCCACAACCAGTAAAACAGTCACAACGATTCCAAAATGACCGTCAGTTGCAATTTTGCATGAAGAAAAATAATATAAGTTTTTGTTTGTGGATCGTTGCGGTCTGGATCGTTTTGGCTCGTTCTGGCTGGTTATATGGCTCGTTGTGAGGTCATTATGGCTGGTTGTGGAGTCTTTGTGGCTCGTTGTGAGGTTGTGGCTCATTGCGGTTCGTTGTGAGATCGTCGTGGCTGGTTGTGGATCGTTGCGAGGTCGTTGTGGCTGGTTGTCGATCACCAGCGGCGGAACAGATTTCGTTCTGGGGGGGCTAAATTTTTTCGGCGACCTCAACCCCCCGTCGCCAAAAAAATTTCGGTCAGTGTACCACTTTAGGGGTACAATATACAAAAAAAGGACGAAAAAATTTTTTTCGGACTTATATCAAAAATTTTTTTCGGAAATACACTTTTTTTAAACAAAATATTGCAAATTTGTCCCCTTATACCTAAATTTTCAAAAAATAACCTAAATTTTTCCCTAATTATCAAAATTTTTTCCAAAAATTAAAATTTTCTGGGGGGGCTAAGCCCCCCCACTTTTACTTCTGGGAAGGCTTTAGCCCCCCTAGCCCCCCCCCTGTTCCGCCGCCCCTGTTGTCGATCACTGTGAGGTCATTGTGGCTGGTTGTGAATCGTTGTGGATTGTTGTGGTTCGTTGTGGCTCGTTGTGAGGTTGTTGTGGTTGTTTGTGGCTCGTTCGAGCCACGGCTCGTCGTGGATCTTTGTGGCTCGTCGTGGATCTTTGTGGCTCGTTGTGGATCGTTCCATGTTTTAGTAACTAGAACGTTCTCGCCTGAATGTTGAATCAATACACAATTAAAATGCTGATAATGTACATGTTTTCCATACTTGAGATGTGAGTGAAGTTTTTCCTTCAATTTAATTTCATTGATCGCCGTCTTAAAAATGCAAAATCATAAGTTGAATTTTCAGTCGTGTTGTTTTTTTGTTTTTTCCGAGGTTTTTTCAAATGTTCGTAAAATTTTGTGTGCGCCAACAATTTCTCTGCAGTCTGCACAGCAACATACCGTGGCTCTGAAGGGCCATACCATGACATGGTATATTTTTTTAAATTTATTCCCCCAAAAAAATTGACTGTTCATTTTATACTTATAAATAAGATCTCGTATTGTTCAAATTTAATTTAAACTGAAACTTTTCCTTTAATTGACTTATAACTCAAAATTCTGACTTATAACACGGAATTCTGACTTATAACTCAGAATTCTGACTTATAACACGGAATTCTGTCTTATAACTCAGAATTCTGACTTATAACACGGAATTTTGACTTATAACACAGAATTCTGACTTATACCTCGGAATTCTGACTTATAGTTATAACACGGAATTTTGATTTATCACTCAGAATTCTGACTTATAACTCGGAATTCTGACTTATAACACGGAATTCTGACTTATAACATGGAATTCTGACTTACAACGCAGAATTCTGACTTATAACACGGAATTCTGACTTATAACACGGAATTCTGACTTATAACACGGAATTCTGACTTATAACACGGAATTCTGACTTATAACGCAGAATTCTGACTTAAAACACGGAATTCTGACTTATAACTCGGAATTCTGTCTTATAACTCGGAATTCTGACTTATAACACGGAATTCTGACTTATAACTCGGAATTCTGACTTATAACTCAGAATTCTGACTTATAACACGGAATTCTGACTTATAACACGGAATTCTGACTTAAAACATGGAATTTTGACTTATAACACGGAATTTCGACTTATAACTCGGACTTTTGACTTATAACACGGAAGTTTGACTTATAACTCAGAATTCTGACTTATAACACGGAATACCGACTAGTAGGCCCAACTCGGCATTCTGACAGAGATCATCAAAAATCACATGCATTTCTCCATTCTTTCAAACACAATGGCTTATCGCGACAAGTTGATTCTTCGGATATTGATATGGTTTGTGCTTGCTTTCCCATTATGTACTTGTATGGTTTCCTTTTATCTTCCTGCCTTGATGACAGGCAGTCCAGACCGTTTGACCGTGATAGCTTAATCGTA
>CACRXK020000568.1:0-76003 GCA_902702795.2 Paramuricea clavata
ATATTAACTCGTACTTTCAAAATGTAAACACGGATGCGAACTATATATCCCCCCAACTCATACCAATTCCTATAGGTACCCGAGTTCCTACCATTGATGAGCCTACGGTTATTAATTTTTTGACGAAACTAAAACGAACAGCGCCAGGTCCTGATGGGCTTCCATATTGGTTATGGAAAGACTTTGCACAACTTTTAGCGCCCATAATTACCAAAGTGTTCAATCTCTCAATCGAACAACAATGTGTCCCCCTGATGTGGAAGCTCGCCAATGTGAACCCTATACCCAAAGAATCTCCTTTGACAGAGTGTAATCAGTTGAGGCCTATATCGCTCACAAACATCATTATGAGATTATTTGAAAGGGTAGTTTATAAACAGGAGATTGCGTCTGCATTCAAATCCGTGATCGGACGAGATCAATTTGCTTATAAAGAGGGAACAAATACTATCGATGCTCTGATTATGTGTTTGCATCATTGGCTCAAGTGGCTGGATGAAGGTGCAGACTCTGTTAGGGTAACATCATTTGACTATAAGAAAGCGTTTGACTCGGTATCCCATAACATTATTTGTGAAAAATTGAAAACACTCGAAATTAATCCGTATACTGTACAGGGTGTATCAAAAAAAAGGAAACCTTTAGAAATCAAGCATATTGTTAAAATTTGAATGCCTTTTCAATTGCACATATGCTGAACCGTGGTGCGTGAAATATTGATGGAGTGCATATATTACAAAAAGGAGACCTTTACAAATCAACCATTGTTATCATTTGAATCCTGGAGCACTTTGCTAAGCCCACGAGTGCGTAACATGCGATCTACGTACAGTATGCATGGCAGATTGTTCCCAGGAGCAGACAATCTTTTGTTTAAACGTTATTTCAATTTTTAAAGGTCTCCTTTTTCTAATATATGCAATTCACGCACTACGGTTCAGCATATATGCAATTGAAAAGGCATTCAAATTTTAACAATATGCTTCATTTCTAAAGGTCTCCTTTTTTTTGATACACCCTGTATAAACTGGATTATTAGTTTTCTGGCCAACAGAAAACAAAGAGTTGTTGTTGATGGCATAGAAACTGTTTATGTTGATATCAACAAAGGCGTACCGCAGGGTACGGTTTTGGGTCCCTTTCTATTTTCGTTGATGGTTAATGATATAAAACCCATGGATGCGCAAAATAACCTATTGGTTAAATTTGCTGACGATATAACGACAAGTGCTCCAGTAAAATCAGGATCGGATTCTGCTGAGGCTGAGGTGGAAAGCATTCAGAATTGGTCGGAAGCAAATCAAATGACATTAAATCTTTCTAAAACGTGGGAAATGGTTGTGCACTGTGGGTCCATGAAACCGTTACCGGCACCGATTGTAACTACCGATTGTAGGCATTGAACGAAAGAGCTGGTTGAAATTATTAGGTGTCACATTTCAGGAAAATCCATGTTGCTGGGATCTTCATATCGATGATCTTCTGTCGAAGGCCAGCGGACGTATGTACATATTGAGAGTGTGTAGATGCTATGGTTACTCTGCAGATCAGCTAAGCAAATTATTCGATTCGCTAATCATGTCACTCTTTTACTATTGCATTGAAGTGTGGGGCTCTGCACTCCAAAACAAATATTTGGATCGTATAGACAAGTTTTTCCGGCGGGCTTATCGTTATGGATATACGACAAAGAGTATTAAGATATCTGAAGTGATCGAGGAGAGAGACAGAAAATTATTCAGCAAAATCGTATCGAATCCAGAACATGCCCTACATGAATTGCTTCCTGTGTGTAAACAAAGGAACTTAAGACAAAGGGAACATAACTTTATTTTACCTCAAATTAAAACGGAGCGATTTAAACGATCCTTTATAAATAGATGTCTTTTTAACTATTTTTAACTTTTATATAATTAATTAGGATAGATCAATTTTTTTAACTGTAACAAATAGGAATTTGACATTTGTAAAGTTGCACGTCTGTTGTGACTCTAGACAATAAAGACTTTAATAATAATAAATAATCGATAGTCGTACATACTTACGTTAGTTTTTGACCACACCCTCTCATCAGGAAAACAAATCAACCGAGGATCTACTTGAAGTTCTTAAAGTGCCTATGACACGAAATTTCACCCCAAAGGTTTATGATTGCATTGTAAAGATCACTTACTAAATGACTTAACAATTTCTTTTATAGAATTTTGGTAACTCCTTCTCAAGATATTCACCTTTGTTTCATATGCAAATATCACCGGTGTGACATCACATAATGAGTTTTCGGAAAAGTATAGTTTTCTTGACGAATACGTATCTAAAAAAACTTAAAAATTGCCCGTGTATATGTATTAATTTCATAACTGGTAATTAACCCTCTGTATTTGTTTGTAAAAATATTTTATCAAGGTAAAATATTGCGTTTTCAAAATGTCATTATAATAATTTTAATATTTATATAGCGCAAAATAACATATTGATATATGATCTAATTAATGCGCTTTACAAATTTCCAAAATATAACAAATGTTTCTATACTGTACACTATAATGTATAAATATGGAATATACTAAAATATTAAAAATGTAAATATTAAAAATGTAAACAAGAATAAGACAATCGTTCAATTTAAGAATTAGCGTATGCTTCTCTAAACAAATGAGTTTTAAGTCGTTTCTTAAAAGAGTTGATGTTATTTTCCCTTGTGATATCAGATGGAAGCTCGTTCCATAAGGTTGGTGCTGCCACAACAAAAGTTCTATCTCCAGTTGTCTTCTTTGAGTTGAATGTTGGCGGAGCTAGTAGGAAACGACAATCTGATCTAAGGTTGTGGGCGGACGAGTTTTTCACGTTAATAAGATCCTAGCTTAATACAGTCCGGTGCCAAGTCATGGATAGCCTTAAATGTTATCAGCAGTATTTTAAATTTAATTCGATATTCTATTGGCAGCCAGTGGAGTCGATACAGAATAGGAGTGATATGACAATAGCGTGGAGAATTAGTAATAAGTCTAACGGCCATGTTCTGTACTATTTGCAATTTCTTGGTCTGAGTTTTTGGAAGACCATAGAACAAAGAATTGCAATAATCAATCTGTCCAATCATCAGAGCATGCACCAAGATTTGAGCAGTATGATGTGTTAAATATTTCCTTATTCTTCTGATGTTATGAAGAAAATAATAAGCGGTGCTGCACGTTTTAGTAATATGTACATCAAACTTGAGATGAGAATCCAACCATACTCCAAGGTCTTTCACATTGCTAACAGGAGTAACACGCATGTCGCCAACAAATACCTGGTCAACTGTGACTTTCTTCAGCTGTTGACGAGTCCCAATAATCATGAATTCTGTTTTTCCTTCGTTCAGCTTCAATTTATCAGTTATCATCCATGCTCTTACGGCTTTGATACATTTCTCCATAGCTTCCATCGCGTCTTCTTGACATTGTGTTGTTTCAGATTTAAACGCTAGATAAAGCTTGGTATCATCAGCATACGCATGAGCATTTTGTAGGTGATGTTTTACCACTTCAAAGAGTTTGCTAGCATAAACGGTAAACAATAATGGGCCCAGACATGATCCCTGTGGAACACCGTAAGGCATGTTAAGGCTTTCCGATGTACTTTCGTCAATAATGACACGTATAGAGCGGCCAGATAGATATGATTTTAACCACAGTAAAGCATTGTCTGTTATTCCAAAACTTGTTTGTATACGATTAATCAAAATATCATGATCAACAGTATCAAACGCGGAGCTCAAATCCAGAAATACTAATAACGTTACTACCTGTTGATTGTTTATGTTAACGTGGATATCGTTTATAACTTTAAGGAGCGCCGTTTCTGTGCTATGGTGTTTCCTGTAAGCAGACTGTAGTGGGGGAAACACATTATTAGCCACAATATGGTTATAGGTTTGATCAGACGCTGCTCTCTCGGTGATTTTGGAAACAAATTGCAAATTACTTATAGGTCTCAAGTTCTTGTATTCCATATCTTCGCATCCTTTCTTGAACAGCGGACTGACAAGAGCTTCTTTCCATGCATTTGGGAAATGACCTGTTGTTAATGACACATTAACCATTTTGGTGATAAAAGGGAGAAAAACATCTAGACAATCAATAATTAATGAAGTAGGCATTGGATCCGATTTACATGTTTTTTTTTAGCTGATTTTCGAATCAGAGTAGAAACATCCTTCTCATCTAGTAATTGAAAAGATTCCATGACCTGTATTTCATCGTCTATCTGCGGATTAGTTGGAACCAGTGCTCTATCTATCTCATCAACATCAGTTGAGTCAGTTTCAGCACGAACCTTGATAATCTTATGAACAAAAAATTTACCAATGTCATTCACAAGAATGTTTCTGTCCATTTGATTAGGTAAAGACACATTGTTATTCTTTAATGCAAGTAGTTTATTGGCTGCTCTAAATTAAAAAATTACGGGAACCACTGAGTATTTTAATAAAATATAAAACAACGGTAACTCCGAAAATAAACATTTTAATAATATTCTAGCTTTCGACTAAGATTCAGTCATCATCAGGAATGATGCTAGGTTACATTACATCGATATATATATAGTGAAGATTAAGTAATTTGATATGTACTGAAACGATTAGTTAAATATTACAAGTTCTTTTGATGCCTTAGTTCCGTGATTAAGATCAGGTTTAAGTCGTCTAATGGCAAGTGCTTCCTTAAATAGCAATAAGGACCAATGATCAGCTCTGTCTATAATCTTAGAGTTAGTAAATATAAGTTCTGAAAGTATACAAGTTTGAGTTGGGTTAGTTTCTTCGTCTGGATACAGTTCTAAAATGGATTTGATATGTTGAAAGTGTTCGCATGATGTGATGTGGTTAAAGACTTCAGATTTGTTGTCCAGTGAGTGTTCTTTGATTCTGGTGTGGAAGCAGCGATCTGTTTTACCGATGTATCTACTTTTACATCCAGGACAGGTGAATTCGTACACTACAGAGCTTTGGTATTTAGCCGGTGTTTTATCTTTGTTTGAGAGGAACGAGTTGCTGTTAGTAGTTTTCCAATTAATGATGAAATTGCATTTCAATTTTAGTAGTGGGGTTATTCTATGTATAAATGAGCGGGTTAGTCGGGTACCATATTTGCCAAGATCGGGTAAAGGTAGCCAGATTTTAGGGACAGGGTTAGTTAGATCAGTATCAGGGTTATCTTGATGTATAACGTTAATGTTAGATGTTGTAGACGGTTTGAATTGATCAATTAGTTTTAATGACAATTTTCGAGGGAAACCATTCCATGACAAAAAGTTTTTGATGTGTTGTAGTTCATCTTTCAGGAGGTCTTCAGTATTGCAGATTTTATATGCGCGGTGGACAAGAGCTCGTACCCAGGCTACTTTTCTTGACCAAGGCGATAAGCTAGATATATGTTGGTATTGACCAGTGTGAGTAGGTTTTCTGTAGACAGAAGTACCAGAGGAATGGATTTGAATGTCAAGAAAATGGATGTCATTGTTATTAAATTCGTCAATAGTAAATTGAATGTTAGGATGAAATGAGTTAAATTTAGATAGTATGTTAGTTAAGTCTGATGGTTTAGTAAGAATAAGTGTGTCATCAACATATCGTTTATAGAATTTGATCGTACCTGAGTTTATTAGTGGTTTAATAATTAGTTCTTCAAATTCAGTCATGATTATATTAGCAAGAGTGGGACCAAGCGACGAACCCATTGAGACGCCATCGGTTTGTCTGTAGAGTTAAGTATTAGTTTCTTAAGTGTCCATTTTCTTAGTGTAGTGGGAATAAGATTAGTTTTATAGATACGATTAAGAATTATGTTGACAGTTTTCTTAAGTGGTATATTAGTAAAAAGAGATTTGACGTCAAAAGAAGCAAATCTATATCCATCATCGAAAAGATTGTGTGGAACGTTATTAATTTGGGTTACTGCGTCAAAACTATCTCGTAGTGTAAATTCATTAGTTGTAAAATATTAGTTGTAATTTTTTGATTAGTTGTTTTATTATTTATTTGTTGTTTTATTATTTTTTTAATTCATTCATTCAAACTGTCAACATAATTCTTAATCGTATCTATAAAACTAATCTTATTCCCACTACACTAAGAAAACGGACACTTAAGAAACTAATACTTGACTCTTGCACAAAAACCATTTTCTCTCTAAATGGTCAACTTTACAGACAAACCGATGGCGTCTCAATGGGTTCGTCGCTTGGTCCCACTCTTGCTAATATAATCATGACTGAATTTGAAGAACTAATTATTAAACCACTAATAAACTCAGGTACGATCAAATTCTATAAACGATATGTTGATGACACACTTATTCTTACTAAACCCTCAGATTTAACTAACATACTATCTAAATTTAACTCATTTCATCCTAACATTCAATTTACTATTGACGAATTTAATAACAATGACATCCATTTTCTTGACATCCAAATTCATTCCTCTGGTACTTCTGTCTACAGAAAACCTACTCACACTGGTCAATACCAACATATATCTAGCTTCTCGCCTTGGTCAAGAAAAGTAGCCTGGATACGAGCTCTTGTCCACCGCGCATATAAAATCTGCAATACTGAAGACCTCCTGAAAGATGAACTACAACACATCAAAAACTTTTTGTCATGGAATGGTTTCCCTCGAAAATTGTCATTAAAACTAATTGATCAATTCAAACCGTCTACAACATCTAACATTAACGTTATACATCAAGATAACCCTGATACTGATCTAACTAACCCTGTCCCTAAAATCTGGCTACCTTTACCCTATCTTGGCAAATATGGTACCCGACTAACCCGCTCATTTATACATAGAATAACCCCACTACTAAAATTGAAATGCAATTTCATCATTAATTGGAAAACTACTAACAGCAACTCGTTCCTCTCAAACAAAGATAAAACACCGGCTAAATACCAAAGCTCTGTAGTGTACGAATTCACCTGTCCTGGATGGAAAAGTAGATACATCGGTAAAACAGATCGCTGCTTCCACACCAGAATCAAAGAACACTCACTGGACAACAAATCTGAAGTCTTTAACCACATCACATCATGCGAACACTTTCAACATATCAAATCCATTTTAGAACTGTATCCAGACGAAGAAACTAACCCAACTCAAACTTGTATACTTTCAGAACTTATATTTACTAACTCTAAGATTATAGACAGAGCTGATCATTGGTCCTTATTGCTATTTAAGGAAGCACTTGCCATTAGACGACTTAAACCTGATCTTAATCACGGAACTAAGGCATCAAAAGAACTTGTAATATTTAACTAATCGTTTCTCTAAATTAAATACGTTCGTTTGGTTACTACTATTTTCGTTCACAAATTCGGTATAAAAATCCCGTCTAGCTTTATTTAGAAGATGGGTAACATAATTCTTTAATCTTTTGAACATTACAAGATCTTCTGCTCGACGTGATTTCCGCCATTTCCTTTCAGCTTTTCTACGTTTTTTCCTTGCATCATCAATCTCATTATTATACCAAGGCATGGTAGGTCTTACAGCTTTAGTAGTGGACTTTAGAGGAGCATGATCATTCAAGAGCGCTGTAGCGTTTTATTGTACACATGTGCTAAGGCATCCGTATCCGCAATAGTATCATCGGTATTTTCTGAAGTCAGATTCAGTGCAGATTCTTTAATATCATTTTTAAGACGATGAATGTTAATAGTTTTTACTTTACGATAAGAGATATTCTTAACTGAAAACTGCGTTCTAGGTGAAATCAGTTGACATATAATGCAAGCATGGTCAGATATGAATCGTTCAATACGTGGAGGTTTGGCTAAAAGTTCTTCAGAGGTACGGATAATAATAAGATCTAATATGTTGCCATGAAGATGTGTAGAATTTGTAACATGTTGCTGAAGATTGAATGTTTCCAGTAGATCTAAAAACTTCAAAGCATCAATATTTTGATTATCATTTAGATGAAAGTTAAAATCCCCAGTAATCAGCAATTGTTCCTTACAAAGTAGAAATGATTCTAGGTAGTCTGAAAATTCTGTGAAGAAAACACCTGTCGGGATTTGGTGGTTCACAGAATAAGGCGGTCTGTATATAATTATCACGCGAATGTTATGAGATTGCGAAGATACCAGCCATTCCGAGAACTCAAAAGAGTCTTTTTGATCGGCATCAGCCCTCTTGATAGTTAGCGAATCTCTATAAATAAGTGCAGCCCCCACGACGTCCTATATGTGGGAAATCTGCAGTTTTGTAACCTTCTGGGCATACTTCAGCTTTGACTGCAGAATCATTTGTTGTAAGCCACGTTTCAGTAATGGCAACAATGTCTGGTTTAGTATCACAAATTAATTCGAAAATATCTGACGTTTTAGACCTAATTGATTGTGCATTAAAAGAACAAAATTGCAATTGTTGATTATTGCAATTATTTCGATTCCTTTTGGAACAAGGAACAGTGATCAGGTTATTAACATTTCTTGATGAAGCATTTCTAGGCACGTAACCTGGTTGATTGTTATCAACATTAGATTGATGTGTTTGCGCCATTACTTTTGTGTTGTTTGGTTGCGGGTTTTGTCAAATTGTTTTTGTGAAACCCAGTTTCTGCAGCGCACATATTTTGGCCAGAAGTCCTTATCAAGTACTTTAGCAGAATCTTCGTCTTTTACATTAAGTTTTGCTGAAAGTGCGGTACCCTTTTGTTTACTTGTAAACACGCGTAGTAGTGTTGGAATGATTTGACGGTCCTGAAGGTAGTTTAAAATCTGTTTGGAGCTCACTTTCTCGTTAATCCCACTTAAAAAGAAACGCCGTGTCTTTATCCTAGAACGCTTTACTCCCACAAACTCTACATCCGTTTCATCACTTACTTCCGTAACTTGCTCAATATTAGTCGCGTTGTCACTACTTATAACTGAAATACTGTGGTTATTCGTACTACGACTTGCTACAACACAGGTAGCGGGGTAGTCCACGGGTTTTTCTAACACGTCATTGACAGCAACAACAGCAACAACTTCGTGCTCACTTTCCGTGGATTTGTTGCTAGAGGGCTTATGTTTAGCCTTCGGGTCATTAGCTTTCTTTGTTTTCTTTGCAACACGGCTAGAATATGTAATATCTTCACTAACATGATTACTGATTTCATTCTCAACTAACTCCTGTGAATAATTATTAGGCATTGTAGCATGACCTTGTATGCAAATTTGGCACAACTTCGTGTTTTCGTTTTTTAAATTAGCTATTTCTTTGGATTGAGACTGTACAACAGAACTCAAACCACTAACCCTTCCTCGAAGCTCGATAATTTCAGCTTTTGACTGTTCCCGAAACAGCAAAACGCTCGACTGAAGCGAAGCTAACTGATTCCGCATATCAGTTAGACCCCGAGGCGGTCTAAACATTGCAGGGCTGTTGGTCGTAGTTAATGACCGGTCAATGCTACGTGTTAGTTGACTAGTGAAAGCAGGGCTGTCATTGTTAACAGAAGCTAGATTCGCCGCAACCCGACTACAATCACTCTTAAACATATCTCATAGTTCGTTAGTTACAGTTCCAGAGTCAAGGAAATCGGAAATTTCACAGATATCGCTAGCCAAGCGTTCTTCCAGTGTTACATCAGCATACACTGCATGCCTCCCTTCGGCTTTCTTCTTATATAATATTCTCCCTTTGGCACGTTGCCTGCCGTCGTTAACAAGTTTCATCTTGAATTGAGTGAGACTATCAACATTACCATAACTTGCCAATTCTTTGACAGCTTCTGATCTTGGTCTATCACCAAGTTTGGCAATCACAGCTTCAATTCCCTCAGACATAACAAATAGAGTTCATATAAGAGTCATATAAGAATCAAAATGTCTTCTAGACGACTTTAGACGTTTAAAGCAGAGTGAATTAAGTTTGTTTCTTTATAAAACACTAAAATTGTGTTCAAATGTGCACAAATTTGGCACAGCTTAAAAAATGGCATCCATACAATCTACACGATGGCAAATATACACGTACACACAGTACACTCTTTCGATTACCATGTTACAAATCCTTTCCCGGCGTGGGAGTACTGCCCGGGTGTGAATGCCACACCGGTGATATTATTATATGAAACAAAGTTGAATATCTTGCAAAGGAAGCAAATTACCAAAATTCTTTAAAAGAAATTATTAAGTCATTTTACGTGATCTTTACAATGCAGTCATAAACATTTGGGGTGAAATTTCGTGTCATAGGCACTTTAATGATCATTTTGCAAACATAGGTCTTAAACTGGCTGAAACGATTGAGCATGATAATGATTGTAGTTTTCGAGATTTCTTTGCTCAGCGGGGATCTGTTGCTGATTTCTATTTTTAGCCAGTAAATGTAGCAACGGTGTATAAGCTTATAACCAAATTATCTACCTCAAAAGCTACAGATTCAAATAAAATGTCAGCTAAAGTTGCCCACACAACGTAAAATTGCCATTGGTCAAAATCGATGTGCCTGTCAATCAAATCTAATGTGGGCAGCATATAAAACGTTGAAATAAGCACATGTATAAATTTGAGACTGTAACTATAGGCCAGAAGAAAAGGAAATTGTAAAGAAAATTTCTCTTCATTAGTATCAAGCGTATAGCTCGTGCTGTAAACTACGCTTTGCTCACTGTCGCCAACGAAGCCGCGCCAAAGAAGCAACGCACATGCATGGCTATAATGAACACCATGCAGGATTTACTGGTTTTACCAATTTGCACGTAAGTTTATATTTCATATGGTGAAGCCTATTTCTTCTTCGTAACCTTTAATTATGTTTACCTTTTTCCAATCATTGGTATCAAGAAAAACTTCAACAACTCGTGAAAACTTGCTTGAGACTGCCCAATCAAATGCCGCAAGTCCAAGTTTATCTTGAATCTCATAATCCGCATTTTTAGAAAGTAGATATGAGACCACGGTAGGAAAATTGTTTTGAGCTGCCAATAATAGTGGTGATCGATAAGAATTATCGATGATATCAATAAAATCTGGGCTTTCTCGTAACAGCAGTACGACGTTGCTTTTTAAACCTTTACTTGCAGCTATATGGAGTGCTAGTTGATCATTCGCGTCCCTATAAGAGCGATCAAACAATCAATGTACCGTTATTCGGTATTTCTCTATAGCATATAGTTATATAATATTTAGTGGGTATATATATATACATGACAAGTAGATATACCGTATTTTGACATGCTTCACTATGAGTATCTCAGTACTGAAATCTGGCATATTTCACATGAATATATACCGTAATTATACTAGTTGCATGACCAAACTGCATGACCACTTAACACATATGAAATGAAATGTTAATTAAACAGTGAAAACTTACGTAAGTGTCAAATCACTTTCTTTGGATATTAAAAATTCCAAAACATTGGACTGTTTTAGACTGGCAGCATAATGTAAAGGACTTTGCATGATACTGTCCACAGTGTTCACCAAGTCAGGACCTTTACTGAGGACAAATTTCACAGCAACCACTGATCTGCTTTTCACAGCCGAATGGAGGACTGATCTCTTTCCCATCGTCGTTTTTAACTTTATTAATGAATTATCATATTCAAGAAGTATTCTCAATGACTGCAAAATAAATATATATATAGAAAGTCAACAAAGAGTGCATAGCGGGTACATTGCTCATTACGAAACTAGCTCTAACTATGTGTGTGTGTGTGTGTTTAAATGGAGTTGAAGATTTGTAATCCAGACATTTTAATTTATTAATTGAATAATTTTACAAATGATGTTGTTCTCTGGATTGTGATTGAGCTTTCAACTCGGTATTAGAACGTTGGAACGTTTGAATTTCGCACTGTTCTCGTTCTTGATGTCTTAGGGAAAGTCTGACATCCATTTATATTAAAGATGATTTCCACTCCGTTCTGCGCATCAGTTCTGCTCATGACAAAGGGGGATCCCCAGGTATAAACACTGCCCAAATTTTGCATCTTTCGAACTTTTTTGAATTGAAAAGTAGAGTTTATATTCATTTACAAGCATGGCGAACCAGAAAAATGTTACTGAGATATTCAGTTAGTATATCATATTTTACGAATATACAAGTTCAAAACGTAAACAAAGTTCGCACATGCGCACACGAGTGGACATCATCTTTAAATTTTGTAAACGAAACAAGGAGTGGAAAAAATCAAAAGTAACGACAATATAATTTTTCCCCGAGCGCCGTTCCGGGCGTAAGCCCGGGGCGAGGGTACTAATTCCCCCAGGCTATTTACACCCGGGTAAACGAAAGCATTAGCGAAGTCTAAAGTTCATCAATGATCGCGGGCATGACCAACGATCTTGAGTGGGCGGTCATCCTCACTGATCTCAAAATATGGCTGATTGCTTGTAGGAGAGGGATATAAAGCAAGATTTCAATTTTAAAAGACATATATTTGGAAAATCGTTTCATACAGTATATCTTGCTCTGAGTTAGGTGGTCGATACCACGTAGTTACCAAGAAAGGCCTACTATGTTGCTTAGTGATCTCCACACATACCATTTAATATATATATTTATATTTATTATAATATTATTATATTATAATATAAATGATATTATAATACATATTATCACCGAGGTGATTATTTTTAATAATCACCTTGAATATTAATTACCTGAAAAGATAAAGGAAAACTCAGAAAATCGTCATTCAAAGCAGACGAAACAGGTAAAAGTTAACTTTGTTGGAAAACCTCCTCAATCAAGAATTAAATATATGATAAACACCTCGAAAGTCGGGATTTATGTCAGATAATATCCGCCGACGCAGCGCGTCCTCGGGTCATTATCTGACATAAATCCCTCCTTCTCGATGTTTATCCTATACTAATCTTGACAACAGGTGGGCAATTTGTCGACGCTGACCAAAAATAGCGGCTCATTTCTTCTTGAGTTGCCATTTTCGCGTCGAAGAGCAAAAATACAGACTTTCGGAGAATATTTTAGCCGTTTACTATCAAATATGTTTGTGAAACACTTCATAATCTCACTGAGGAAGGCCAACGGTTTCTGAAAAGCTAAAGTACATCGAAATCAGCGTTGGAATAGACTATATTTTCACCGGGGAAACATGAACTAAATGGATATTTACATCAACACTAAATTTCACTCGTGCCTACAGAGCTAGTTGGATTAAAACAGATGTTAAGAAGTAAGTGAAAATGTGAATTATGTGAATTATACTTTCATTAAAATGTTTCAGAAGGGCTGCTAATGTCAAACTACACGTGTGACAGAGCTGTCAGTATACCCATATTTCATTGTTTATGTTGAAATGGCCCATCTTCTTTGAGGTATAACTTAAAAATTAGGGTATGCTCATCACTTGAAACTAGCTTTAAATCAAGGTTTTATCTATAGTCGTTTTATTAGAATTGAAATCATTCATGGGAAAAATGTGCCAGAGGGTTGAAATTGCCCTTGTAAATGTACACTATTTTTGATATGCTAGGGTTAGTATTTTGGAAAGGTGTTTTGGAAAGATAATATGTCTTGAACAATACTGGTTGACCCTTAAATTATAACTAGTGTTATGTAAATCACACAAAATTGAAAAAAGTCTGGTCCATACACAATAGTTTGGATTCTATGAAGTCCCGAATGTGGCTTATTTCAATGTTTAATCTGTTTACCTGGAAAAACATAGAAAATTGAATAAGTCGAGAATTTGACTATGCTCATCACCCAAAACCAGGTTTTTCTAATTGCTTTTTCACCTGGGTTTGTGGCAATACCAGTTATGCGACCATGAAAAATTGCCATCCTCTTATCATAGTATAACTTAACTTATTTTAGTGAGTTTGTTAAAGAATTGTGCTCACCATATGCCTGTAGAATCTAAGATTTTTTTCATAGTATTAGATGATAAATTTAAGTTCTGTTTTCTTTTAATTTTAGGTGATAGTATCTGTTCACATGTGTGTTGGTGTCAAATTTTGCACAAGATTAAATTATTATTTCACATTCCTTTATTGAAATATCCAAATAAATGGAATATGACACCAAGCTGGAGGACTAAATCCTGTTTCCAAACTTGTTTTTGTAAAAATAGAAAATAACAACTTATTATGTGCTGTTCTATAATAAAAACTATGGTTTGTGATATGCATATTTAATTCTTGAAATTACATTTCATTTGTTAAAATGTGTACCAGGAATACTGAAATCTTTCAGATCAGCTAACAATACCTTTGTAACTTATATAGCCAAGTGTTCTATCTATTTCTGTGCAGATTAAACAAATGATGGGTAAAATATTAGATTAGATTTTTGCCAAAAAATGAGCTTGCCTGTTTTCAAAGCATAAAAAGCAATAAAATAAAGAAAAAGTACTTATTTTCAATTTAAAACCTTTGGAATGCGCATAGCTTAATGTTTTCCACTAAATATTACAAAGTTTTCGTTCATTAAAATGTTGTTTTATCAGCTTTAAAACCAGATAAATTCACGAAACACTCCCTATATATGTCGCCATATTGATTTTCTTCGCGCATGCTCAGACAAATTGCCCACCTGTTGTGTCTGTTAAGATGTCGTAATTCCGGGGGGGGGGACGGACGGGGGGAGTGCGGGGACGGACGGGGGGAGTGCGAAAAAAATATTAAATTGCGCGTGCACATATTTATATGCAAACTTTTATTCTGGATCTGACTTGATGCGAAATATACGAACATTTCCCGAAGAAACTAGGTAAGTATGGCTTTATTTCTTTGTGCTAATATCCATCAAGACGATGAACTGTTTAGCGTTCATTCTGGAGGCAAGCAATGTGCTTTTATGTCATGAGTTTACGGCGCTTCTTACAGCCCGAAATATTCCCATTGTCCGCATGGTCGTTTAGAACATTTGATAATGTCTTTTTAATATAAATACAAGGAGACAAGATATACTTAAGAGCTCTGAAGTAATTTCATGAATTTACCGGCATGCAGTGTATATAATAGCCCACCAGATCTATTCATCAATAATGCCTTATTTACGAGTCACAATGTACTCAGTTTTCAGTATATTTTGTTTGCTTTGTGCCAAGACGATGAGTATAGTGTTCATTTCTAGATGTTTATAGTTTAACAACAAACGCGGAATGTTGTTAAATCAGGCTGTGATAAGATCCCTAGTCCTAGAGCAACCCAGTGTGGATTGTTGTCTGCACATATTGACTTTATACTGTGTGTTTATTGTTAGCATAATATGAAATAATCCTACCAGCCTATATATTCCTACCAGCCTATATATATATATAGCTTAAGATTTTGGTTTACGAAACACAAACAGTGCTCAATACCATATAGATAGAGCGTAATATAGTTTTTCGTTTTACCTCAAAAAACCACAACAGTCTGTTTCATCCGTATAGGAATCATCAGGTGGTCTTAATTGAATTGGCTGTACCACCTGATATATGATTCCTATACGGATGAAACAGACTGTTGCGGTGTTTTGAGGTAAAACGAATATATATATATATATATATATGTATGTATATATATATATATATATATATATATATATATATATATATATATATATATATATATATATATATATATATATATATATATATATAAAATAAATAATAATAATAATAATATATAATAGTAATAATAATAGTATATATAATAGTATATATAATAGTATATCTTGTCTAGTGTGGTACGAAACTATTTAGTAATAAAGATGCCTAGTGGATTTTGTTGATTTGTTGTACCTTAATTTATATATATATATATATTATATATATATATATATATATATATATATATATATATATATATATATATATATATATATATATATATATATATATATATATATATATATATATATATATACAGTATATATTCATCTGGCTGTGTCACTACATTTCAGAGAGTATTATATTTTTCGATAATGCTCACAATTAGAAATGTCAACAAATAGATATTGTCTCCCCATCAGCATATTGTTTAGCCGTTGTCAGGCATAGGCTGGGAGGAACGGCCTGCGTACGCAAAATTCCCATTGGTCAGAAGAAGTAACTGAATGTATTTGAGAAACTTTCAATTTAAATTAACGTTGAAGGATGAGCGAAGGTTAGCAATATTAACTGTACTTCCAACGGGATTTGATAAAAGTTTACATGTAATATACCCATATACTTTGTGTTCGTCAGCTATAATAATAAACCTTTTCCAAAGAAGTACAAGGGAAAACTTCGACGTATGCCTTGCTGATCTTTGCAGAGAGAGTAAAATAAGTCTAGTTCAGGCTGACAATTAATTTATCTAACCGCGTTTGCATCACTTGCGGCAGAAATCTTCGAGACTGTGTGTGTTTTCAAACGTTGAACAACTTAGCCCAGCGAGACGTTCGTTGAGACACAGGCAGTGAATCAGCTAGTATAAAGCAGTTGATTGTCAAATGCCTCCGAACATTTCTCCCAAATACTTCCCTGTCAACCCAAGGCTTTCTGCCTCAACAATCTGGTCTTGAATAAGCCAAGACAATGGGCAAATTATTAAAACAGCGCCGTCGAGGAAAGTCGTTCTTAGAACACCTGGCCAATTTGAATTTACACCTGGAAATTTTGCAATAGTCGTTTGCGTGTTCTTTGACCGAAGTCCGCTCTCTCTTTGAGACTTTCTTTTTGGGAGTCTCAACTAGTGACATATATTATTACAACAAGAGCTTTTTACAAAAAAATGTAGTTATTAAAAACACGGCAGAATCGATGCAGCGGCCACGGGTTTTCAAATTGTCTATTGTCTACTGAGTTAATTGTATTATTGTATTATTGAGCAAATGACAGACTTCACGCAATAATGATTAATGTTGTTTTTTAGCCTGCTATTGTTCGACACTTTTAATAAATAGTGTTTGTTCAAAACCTAAATACGTTCCCTTAAATCTTACAGTTATATTTTGGATATAAATGTATAAAATACATTAACTAATAGAGAATAAAATTTTATATATTTAGTTACAGTTTAAAACGGCAATGTATACGTATACGAACAAGACGCAATATACAAACGGGACTATGTTTTAAATATTAGAACACTTTAGGGAAAAAACGACCATGCATTATTTTAGATTATAGTTTTTTAATAGACCTTGGAATCCTAATGAAAGATACAGGCGTAAAATTGCGCGAGAAACTGTTTGTTGTTGAATAACCTCTGGTAATCTAATTAACAAAACTTAGTTTGATTGGCTACTATTTACCGGATATTCAATTATCTCAAAGGGGGCGTATTGAAAAAATATCAATAAAAGTCGCAGGCTCTATGTGAGCAGGCTACATATTGTTCGGTTCTGTGACATGGGCAGCCTTGAAGGTGGCATTAACACAATAATTGGAACAAATCCCGACTTAGTATTTTTATTAGCCCGCGTGCAGGCCCAAAGGAACTGATAGTGGGCCTGCAAGCAAGGCCCGGTATTTTGTACTTTCCGCGTTCGCCCACGAACGCGGCATTCTGATTGGCTGTTTGCTGTTGGATTCTATAATTAGGTCAGTGATTCATCACAAGGCTCTCGATAAGCTTAAAATTCGAAAATTGATCACTTTTTTCGATTATAAATGGAACAAGAACAGACTGTTTATTGTTTACTTGAAGGAAGAGATGTTTTTGCCGTTATGCCAATGGGGATTGCTTGTCATGAGGTGTTGGAATAGTACTCATTACGACTGGGGTAAACTATAGTAACCTTTACTTGAGTTTCATTAATTTCAAACAGACTTGATACGTTATATGTTCCTCAAGAAAATTATCTTTTGGTTGATGTTGAGATGCAGTTGCATGTAAGCCTATTCGAAACACTTTGCGATTTACAAGGCTTCGCTGAGAAAGCGAAACAGAAGACGGTATTAAATTGCCGTTTGAAACGTAACGATCTGGACTCTGAACGCTCTCTTCTTTTGTAGAGTTCTTTACCAAATGAAATAACTGAAATAAATTCGAAGCGAAGCACACATTATAAATGCTGATGTGGTTGCACGACTTCCCTCACGATTTGAACTGAGACTCGTTTTCTGTTGAAATTCGTCCTAATTTGCCATAGGCCGTGGGCTGTTGTGCGAAAAAGTGCCTAGAAAAGTAATTTCGTGGCACCCTCCTGGGGAATAGATTTTCTGTGGTTCAATTCATAGAACCATAGATGCTTAATTACCACAAAAAGTTCCCAAGCAAAAAACTTGCCCAACACCGAGAAAATGGGTGATCAGTGATTATCCTCTATTAGTATAATTACAGAGGTGATTATTGAAAGTTCTCCACGCTGATTGGTTGCCGTTGAGGTGATTATTACGCGATAATCACCTAAGCGATTTTCAAAATGGCGGCCGAAGCCTTTTTGTCAATTAAATGACGAAGAAATGTGCATTTTCTTATTTTTTCCAAATAATCACCTATGAAATTATACTAAAACAATTATTCACCTCAGGCTCGGTGATTATCGTGAATAAAAACCTCGACTTCGTCTCGGTTTTTATTCACCGATAATCACCTCGCCTTCGGCGAATAATTGTTAATTAAATTGTATTACAGCAAGAAAATGTAAAATTTTGTATTCAATTACAACAAAAATGACTTGCATTATCAGAAAGCTTACAAAAACCTACATTTAAGACATTCAAACAGTTTTTTTATATCTAAAATTGTTTTCGAGTTATACGCTGTCAAAAACGCGTTTTTGACCTAGTACCCAGTCCTTATTGCGAGTTTTTGGTCCAATTTTCACATTTAAAACAGCAATAACTCAAAGACTATTTGAAAAATAAAAAAAACTGTTTAAAAGTCTTATATGCGGTTTTGTGTACGCTTTCCGATGATGCAAGTCATTTTTATTGTAATTAAATACAGAATTTCCCATTTTTTTGCTGTAATACAATTTAATAGAGGATAATCATTGATCACCCATTTTCTCGGGATTGGGCAACTTTTTTGCTTGGGAACTTTTTTGGTAGTGATGTACCTATATGCCTTTCAAATAAACCCCTAACCAAGTATTTCCCACATGGGTGCCACGAAGCGAAATAATTTTGGCCAACAGCCCACGGCCTACCAGTTCCGATTTTAGTTGAAAATGAGCACTTGCAAATTTGGCAATTACTGACTGCGTTGCTTGCTTTTTCGGAGTTAAAACGCAGCCATTTACACATTGTTTATGTTCTCAATAAGCAGAGAAAACCCCGCAACATTTTAATGCGAGTTTGTTTGTTAATATTTGGGTGCTGTCATTGGTTCTTTTTTGACAATTGACGCGCGAATGGGGCGTGTTCTGTATAGGGGCGTTTTTCAAAATACCGGGCCTTGCTTGCAGGCCCACTATCAGTTCCCTTGGGCCTGCACGCGGGCTATATTTTTATATAAACATTGTACAGTATTCAGTGGCAAGCTAGCCATGGCAACTGGCCATATGCAAGATGTTTGAATGTTTGATATGTCGGGATTGACAGATATTCAAATTGCACTTTTCATGATGGAAGAAGGGATGATTTTGATGTATTAAAATATTAGTCACTAGGCTAAACGAAAGTTCAAATGTAGAGAAATAGTTCAAATGTAGAGAAGATATTGTGGTTCAAGAAGGTTATATGCTTGAACAGGCAGCCTTTCGTTTACAGTTAACTATACCAAGGGGCGCCGGAACGATGTGAAGGCAAGGGGGGCAGATTTTCGTGAAAGGGCACTTTTGAATTAATATATACTAAGAGATGTTTGCAAAACATCGGGAGTTGAACTTCGCCTAATCATGTTCTTTTCTATTTATTGGATGATAGGGGCGTGAGCCTGTGAGGGGGTTCTCTGCCAGGCGATTGTGCTATTCTTGAAGCTCGATGACTGCATTTCTGGTGTTTTCTGAAGCAAATTCGTAAAAAATTGCACTGTCTAACATTTCTGACAATTCGCTATTTCGCAAAGGCAATCCTTTAAATTGAAAGGCCACCTTTGCCCCCCTTGCCTCTCCTGGTAAAGGGCTACGGGAGCGACTGCCCCCCCCCCAGTTCCGGCGTCCCTGACTATACCGTAATCCATCTCTAGAAAATAGTGAAATTTTTTGCTGAACCATCGTGACTTATTTAAACACATCAAAATCATCCTGCCTCATATCTCCTGGCAAAGTGGGGTCATATAAACAGTCCCTTATTCAGCAAATTGTGCATGCTGCCTTTAATATATTAATCCCTTGGGGGTGAGGCAGCATTTTCCTTGCGATAGTAACTTCTAGTATATTATATATTATATAATATGCTCCTACGTTTCCGACCGTAAACATTTAATATAAAGAGTAAGATTAACAAACAAAAAGTGTCCCCAGTGTGTAGATTGTGCGGAGAGAGGGAGGAAACTGTGGGCCGCCACATATCAATATTTATCCATTGAGACCTTTGCAAAAAAATCAATCTTTCATGTAGTAAAAATTGGTATGACATTGTCCCAGAAGCACTGAATGACTGAAAACGAGCAATTAAGTGAAGGTATTGTGGGATTTTAAAGTTCAGACAGATCACCATGTAACTTAAATATCAACCTAAATTCAGCCAATCCCAATTAATATCAATTTTACCAGGGCTTTCAGGCTGGCTCTTCCTCAATTATCTGCCCGTTCGGCCGGCCCTAGAACGAGCCGCGGCGTGTACTGAAATATCTCTACTTGAAGGAGCTCTAATTTCTATTTTTTTATTTCTGAAAATTTTCAGCTGGTATGTTAGTTTAATATACCTCGATATTCGCAATGCTAGCTGCGCGATGAATTGGCATTTCTCCATCTTTGTCTGCTTGATGTAGAGCGTCTCGAATGGATGTTTTCTGTGAGAAAATATCAGAATAGAATATAGAGTACCCTGCTTGGTTTGATTCGTTTACTTTCTGTAAGCGTTGGGCCTGTTTCAAACGTCGTGCTTCTCATATGCCCAACGCATTAGAAACAATTTCAATTTATTAACTTTTAACCAAACAAAAATATATACAAATATCAATACAAAAAAATACAATGAAGAGAGAGGAAAAAGCAGGGCCTTTTTTAACATACAAGCTGGGGGGGGGGCAAATGCCCCCAGTTCCCCCTTTGTGTCCCCCACGAAATCACATTTTGCCCCCCCCCCCAGGAAAAGTCCCTTTTTCCTAAATTTATACCAACAAAACAGAGAAGAATAACAAATAAATAAACGGAAAGTACGTAAGTTTTAGACTTTATCCTTTGTCCTTGTTTAACAAAATCGATTTAAATTGTTACGTTTTTCTATCACTAAGTAATGATAAATTGTTGTTAATAATTTGTTATTTTTGGATGCTCAGAATGCAGGAAAGAGCATTTCCAGGTTTCAAATTTGAAAAAATGTTCTGGAGATTATGCCCCCACACACGTGGCCTTCGGCCATTGGTATCCCCCTCTAATAAGTATAATGATAAATTACGGTTAATATTCTTTTTTACTTTTTGTGCATTTTTTCCTTTTATTTCAAATACAAGTATAGTTAGCATAAATTTTAGAGCAAATTTGGATGCTCAGAATGCAGGAAATGGCATTTCCGTGTTTCAAATTTCAAAAATTTTCTGGGGGAGTACACCCTTACGCATGTGACCATTGGTATCCTCCTCTAATGAGTAATGATAAATTATGGTTAATATTTTTTTTACGTTTTGTTGGTTTTTCCCTTCTTTTATTTCAAATACAAGTATAGTTAGCATAAATAGGTTGCATACATTGGTTGCTCAGAATATTATTGGTTAGTATACATAGGTTAGCATACATTGGTTGCTCAGAATGCAGGAAATGGCATTTCCGTGCATCAAATTTCAAACATTTTCTGGGGGAGGACACCACCAGACCCCCCCCCCCATTCATGCGTGCATGGTATGTTGGTCACACGGCACGCGGCCTTCAGCTATTGCTATCTCCCTGTAATATATTATCTCACAGAAAGGTCCCTTTTCAAAAATCCCCCCCCCCGGCCCCACGGGAAAATCCTTAAAAAAGGCCCTGGGAAAAAGTATTAAATACGAGATGATCTGTGTTAGGAGTTTGGTAAGAAACAATGGATAATGAGGCATTTCAGCTGATTATCTATTGTTTTTAATGCGTTCGGCACATAAGGAGCGCGATGTTTGAAACAGGTCTAAAGAAGAAAATACTCATTAGAGACTTAATTATTCATGAGAAGTGCTGATCGACGTACGTATGACTATGGTATTTTCGCACGCGATCATTTGTTTTCATAAAGCGAACGAGCGAATTAAATCAAGTAAGTGAGAGATTTTCAAGATTTTCAAAAAAACAGTTTAAAAAAGTCTGAAAAAGCAAAAACAAAGTTTAAAAGATTTTCAAAAAACGTTAAGGGGTTAGTGGTTAGGGGTTACGATTGGGGGTTAGGGTTAGTGTTAGGGGTTAGGTGTCGCGAATTTATCATGTTGATAAATTCGGACGTGTTTAAGAATTTACTCACATAGTAAATTCAAAGGTGGAGCTCATGCTGTAAAATATTGAATGCAATGGAATAAAGTTAATAATTATGTTTAGTTACAGGGAAATAAACAAAGTCAAAGCATGTGAGTGAATTTAATGATCGTCACGTACATGAAACATTTTTCTCACGTGTGAGAAAATTGTTTCGCTTTTCTGATTGGTTATAATGTACAGTGGCCGATAGGAGTCATTCACGCACAAAAAGTGAAATTACCCCACAATATAACACGAAACACGCCAACAAATGCGCGATTCATGACACAATTTCACGATTCACGCCACAAAGAAACCGCTGACCGATCACGGTCTCAATACTCATTAAATTCATTACTTCCTGCCTTTTCCCGCGACCGCATGACGCCGTATGAAATAAGCGTAAGCATGGCTGACAACAGCCAGTGCATTCAATGTGAAGAAGCTCTCGAGGATTTCTTTAACTTTTGTTAGACAGCATATGACTGATCCGGCTAATCAGGATGTCCAGGAGTATCTTAACTGTGTTTGCACATCAGAAGAATTAGAAAGGCCCTGACTGATTGGAAAAGTGTTCTGAACTTATCACAATTTTAAAACATATAGTCGTGAACAAGTATAGATTTCAACAATTAATATTGTTTTTTATTGTTTGGAAATTTTATATTAAAAACACGACATGTTCAATCTAAAGACTAAAACTGAATAACTATCAATTTTGAACTAATCTTTTAACAAATGTCACATTCCAAACTACTCATATCAACTATAAAACTGTTTTTATACAGTCAATTTTAATTTCAACAACAAAGATTAACGTAAATAACAATAAGATAATTGGCCAAGTTGCTTAAGCTCTATCAACACAGTATTTGTAATCCCCGAGCTAACGGAGCGGAGCGCCCTTCCGGGCGTAAGCCGGGGGCGAGAGTACTAATTCCCCCCGGCTATTTACACCCGGGGAAACGAAAGCATTAGCGAAGTCCCGAAGTCTAAAGTTCATCAATTATCGCGGGCGTGACCAACGATCTTGAGTGGGTGGTCATCCTCACTATGTCCTCACTGATCTCAAAAATATGGCTGATTGCTTGTAGGAGTGGGATAAGCAAGATTTCAATTTTAAAAGACATATATTTGGAAAATCGTTTCATATACAACAAGCTTGAAGCAATTTTGTTTGAAGAAATGAGAAGAATTGATTTACTATGTTTACGAATTTTGTTACTTTAACTTTTTACCTAAAAACATGAACTGTTTTCCTTTTCAACAAAGCTCTAAGTTTCATAAATTACCGTTTAATTTGAGAAAAAATCTTAAATGTAAAGGCGAACAAATTGATTTGAAGACTGAACTGAAATTAGCTAACAATTTGTTTTATTTGTATTAAACTTATTATGTTTTATTAAGTAAAAACAGTTTATCGGCAAAATGTAGTTTAGTTGAATGAACATTTCAAAACATTTTACGAAGCGCTTCAAGTTAAATTTTACATTAAATCAAAGCTCACAAAATGCAAAATAATATACCTACAGTATATATTTCGGAAATTTATTGTTGTATAGTTAAGAGTACGAATCTTTCAACTATTTTGCAGTTTTGTACAAAAAATATGAAAAAATTAAAAATTTAAGAAATCGTGTTGTCACAGAGTAGAGACATACAGAGACGTAACTAGTGTACCCACTATTTTTGTGCGCATGCTCGGCAAGTTACTAGATGCATGCATCTGATTGGATGACGACCTGATGACGACTCACTTTAAACTTGCCGAGCATGCGCAGTTGATCATTTTCGCCCGGTCGCCCTGAAAAAAAGTGGGTACATGATAACGTAATCTTCCGCAGTGTTTACGACGATCAGTTACGTCTCTGTATGTCTCTACTCTGTGGTGTTGTCATGGCAACACTTGAGCGCGAGCCTGCGTTCAGTGTTGGTCATTTCTGAATACTTCATGTTAATTTAATGTTTGGAAAATATTGGCGAGGGGTTACTGCATGCATGTATTTCTAGTATATATGAATCCACGACCATTTTTATTGTCATGCGGTCGCGGGAAAAGGCGGGAAGTGAATTTAATGATATGAGACCGTGATCGGTCAGCGGTTTCTTTGTGGCGTGAAATTGTGGAGTGAATCGTAAACTTGTGGCGCGAATCGCGCATTTGTTGGCGTGTTTCGTGTTATTGTTGGGTGATTTCACTTTTTGTGCCTGTGAATGACCCTTATCGGCCACCGTAATAACGTGCATTGCGAAATGAGTTTTAGCATTATTGACTAAACCATTCGTAAAACTCAATATCTATATGATAAATAAATCTTTTTAATCCAATAAAAATGCGATGTAATTTTTCGCAATGCAAATGATGTTTATATTTCATTGATTCGGCAAGGATTTGCATTCGCGAGCTGCCCGTATATAGCGTCGTTCTAACAATATTATTGAATTAAACGTACTGTTCCAACCATCTCCAGTAACGTTTTCAAAGTATCCGGCTTCGATACAGCGTAATGAAACACATTGCGTTGAAGACTGTCGCTTTCCTTCATACCCAAATCATCTAACTTTGTCTCTTGGAAAAATGTTGATTTGAAGGATTCACCCCGTCGAACAGCACTGAAACAAATTGTTGGCGGCTATTATACACTGTGCCTGTATGTGGAATGAACTATTTGATAAACACAAAGGAAGCGATACAATGGTTCAGTAGCGAATGTGGTTTTATTCATTATGTAATAAACAGTTTTCTGACCATGATTTCGTTTCAGTATCGTATTAATACTGGACACTGAAGAAGAGATGGCCTTGCTGGACCTGAAATTGAATAGAACTATCCGGCGTGTTTATATGGTGTGCCAAGATGGACAATATTAGTTATATTACTTTACGTCCATTTATATAATGTATTATATTTCAAATATATAATTTCAAATCTATTTTTGTAAGCCAGGGATTATTCTAAGGAAATTTTATCACTGCACAAAAGCGCGAAAAATGATCAAATTTATATAAATTTAGCGACATTTTAGAAAACGTTCTGACTGCCCTGCATGCATAAGTGCATGTATACAGTACTCTGCTTCTGCAACTTAAAGTTTGCCCCATGCATGTCACTAATTATATACAGGCAAATGAGCTAAAATCACCGCTAATGAGCCCAAATCTGCATGCTGCATATTTCATTTCATGCAAAAATATACACATTTACACATATTTTTTGAATCGCATGCAAAACACCAAGCGATATTGCTCAAGAAATGGTTTTTTACACTCGTGATATAAATTACTCTACACCTGTCCATTTAAACAGCGTCAAAAATCTCAAAACAAAATCGCTCGGCAGCAGTTTATAACCATACGAAGGTGACATAAAAATGATTTTCTTGAACACGACTTGGCCGCTAGGAGAGATACCCGATCGGAATAAATATGCACTCGAAACATTAGTATATGAATGCTTTATTGATCAAGAGGTAGGCAAACAGTATATATATATATATATATATATATATATATATATATATATATATATATATATATATAGATGAGCCCCCAGATTGCAATAATTTTGAGTTAAATATTTTCACCCTGTATATTCCCAGTAAAAACTGAAAGCTATTGCATGTGGATTACATGCAAATTAGTATATACAAGCATATGGCCATGTTGTCGTCAATTTCTGGCACTGAACAATATCGGCATTATCGCATTTTATCACTGCACACAATCTAATTTATCACTGCACAAATCTCATTTATCACTGCACAAATTGGTTATCACTGCACCTTAGAGTAATCCCTGTTGTAAGCCGAAATTGCCATATATAAAACGAAACAGAAATATATACAACGAAACAGAAATATATAAAATCAGTGAAACACTCATATATAAATCGAAACACTCATATATAAAACGACATTATAGTATATATATACAAAACGAAATATTCCAAAATATATGAAAAGCATTTTCCTAAATATATGAAACGAAATTCGTTAAATCAGATAAAACGAAATTCCTTAAATATCTAAAACGATATTTACTAAAATAAAACGACATTTTTGGCTGAGAAAGAGCGCGACTAATTTATCCGGAGTAATTTTTCTGTAAACCACGCTTATGCAAATATGGCGGGCAACAGAAATATGCAAAGTTTATCAAATCTTGTCAAACCAATTTCTCGATTGAGTCAAAATAGTGGGGAGATGCAAGAAACTACAGACGACGTGGAAGCAACAATACGAACGCTCTTTCCTTCAACGAATGATCAGACAGAAGCAAACCGAAATGAAATTCGTGTGGTCGCGGAACATGACGCGCTGAATATACACGATCGTCGGTATCCCGGAAACGCAAAAAGATTCGTGCCTAATCGCAAATATGGTACCAAGAAACGGCCTACTGCCATATAACACGCACCACCCTGTAACACCCTGATTTCATCAGGCCCCCAGCAGTGAGAAAACATTTTCCGCTTCTTTCGAGTCTCAGCCAGCGAAAAATAACACTTCTCACACATGGTGGGAGCTGATGCAGCGTCAGCCGCAACCACACAACGCATACAGTTAATTTATACAGTTTATGCCTTCTGCATTGTTTTTGTAATATGAAGTAACGAGTTTTTTGACTCAACAATGTAATTGGTCTTTGCCTTCGCGGTACGCCACCCTCCTTGCCTCTGTTGCAGGCGGTCTGGAATACCCAGAGCAGCTGCAGTTGTAGCACCATCAGATCGTAAACTGTGAAGTCCGTAATCTTTAGCATCAAGATCTTCCTTCACTAATTCTTTCTTGAACAACTCGCTAGCACGGCTGTATGTCATAGGTGTGCTCCGAAGTATCTGCATGACCATATTTGGAAGCCGTGAAATCAGGGTGTTACAGGGTGTGCAGGTTATATGAGAATATTTTTGTTGTTGCTCAACGCATGCAGCTTGACAGTAGGCCGTTTCTTTCTGCGTTTTCGGGATACAGACGATCAGGTGTATTCAACGCGTCATGTTCCGCGATCACGGGAATTTCATTTCGATTTCCTTCTGTCTGATCATTCGTTGAAGGAAAGAGCGTTCGTATCGTTGATTCCACATCGTCCCTAGTTTCTTGCGTCTCCCCACTATTACGGGTCTCTGCATGTGCTATTTTGACTCAATCGAAAAATTGCTTTGACAAGATTTGATAAACTTTGCAGATTTTTGTTGCCCGCCATATTTGCATAAGCGTGGTTTACAGAAAATTTACTCCGGATAAATTAGTTGCGCTCTTTCTCCGCCAAAAATGTCGTTTTATTTTAATAAAATGTCGTTTTATATATTTGACGAATTTCGTTTTATATATTTGACGGATTTTGTTTTATATATTTGGGAAAATTGTTTCATATATATTTTGGAATATTTCGAATTATATAGTTCATAATTTCCAGTCTTAAATCCGTCTGACCGTGTAGCTCATTTAGTAG
This sequence comes from Paramuricea clavata, assembly GCA_902702795.2. Taxonomy (NCBI): domain Eukaryota; kingdom Metazoa; phylum Cnidaria; class Anthozoa; order Malacalcyonacea; family Plexauridae; genus Paramuricea; species Paramuricea clavata. The sequence continues at coordinate 27,914 of CACRXK020000568.1, forward strand.
AGCGTCGATCTATAGTAATTCGCAGGTCGCGTGTTCAAGACCCAGCCGCGGCAGACTTTATGTCAGAAATTATGAAATACACACTCGAGAACATTTTGTACTTATCATATTACATATTACGAAAGTCACCGAACTGTGGAATCGCATAAAAAATTCGTATATCGACCACTCCCACAAACGTCTACGATCGCGCCTACATAGTTTTGCATGTTTACAATTCTAATTTTAAACAGCCAATTACCAAGAACCTGATTGGCTGTTCAAAATTAGAATTGTAAACATGCAAAACTATGTAGTATGGCGCGGTAGATTGGACAAATCGATCATTTGTCTAATAGATGATCATGTGCACATTTAATACGATGACTGTGCACGTTTAATATGATTACAGTGTACATTTAATATGATAATGATCCTTTGATTTGATGATCGCACACCCAGGCTTGGAGGACGATTAATGATATCCTCGGGAGAAAAAAGAAGGACACAATGATTAATGAATTAAAGCTAGGAAATGATACAATTACTTCTCCTATGAGAATGGCTAATTGTCTTAATGACTATTTTACAAGTATTGGTGGTAAAATTGGAGACTCCTGCTCTGAACACACTCAGAATTTAAATTTTGGCAGGCATATGAGTGATAATCTAAATACTAGTTTGGAATTTACTTTGCATCCTGTTAACGAATCACAGGTTTTTAGGCTACTTAACAATTTGTCTATTTCTAAATCTACTGAATGTGACAAAATACCGGCTAAAATTCTAAAAAAATCTGCTTCTGTAATTACACCATCTTTGACCAATTTGTTTAACTCTGCTATTGGGATGGGAATTTTCCCCTCCGAATGGAAAATTGCTAGAGTTATACCGCTTCATAAGAAGGGTTCACGCTCCGTTTTAGACAATTATAGGCCAATATCAATTTTGCCGGTCATCAGCAAAATATTTGAAAAGATCTTGTATGAGCAGTTACACGAATATTTTACCACCAATAATTTATTGTCAGAACAGCAGTTTGGGTTCAGGCGCTTTCATTCCACGTCCACTGCTTTGCTTGATTGTACTAATGAGTGGTATGTTAATAAGGATCGTGGTTTGTATAATCTTGCCGTTTTTCTCGATTTAAAAAAAGCATTTGACACGGTAAACCACGACATTTTACTGGCTAAACTAGAGTTATGTGGTATTAAGAACACGCCCCTTATGCTTCTCAAATCGTACTTATCAGATCGATCTCAGAAATGTCAAGTAAATGGGGAACTTTCCACACTAAAATATCTAAAATATGGCGTTCCTCAGGTTCAATTTTGGGTCCACTTCTGTTTTTAATTTATATCAATGATTTGCCGAATTGTTTACAACACTCTACAGCACGCATGTTCGCCGACGATACTAACATTACAGTGTCACGTAAATCAATTAAGGAAGCTGAGGTGGCCGTTAATGTCGGTCTCAATAATATCAGAGAATGGCTTCTATTGAACAGGCTCTCTCTTAACCTTGTCAAAACGGAATATCTTTTGATTGGATCACGCCACAATATTAACACGTTAGAAGAACAACCGCGTGTTTTTATTGGAGATGAACCAATTGAAGGGGTTCAAGTTACAAAAACTCTTGGAGTCAAAATTGATCAATTTTTAACTTGGGACAGTCATATTGACCAAATTTCTAAAAAAATATCTTCTGGAATAGGTGCCATGAAAAAGATAAAGGATTTCACTAATTCTGATACTTTGAAGTCGGTCTATTATGGTCTTGTCCAACCCCATTTCGACTACTGTTGTGAAGTTTGGAATTCCAATAATAGAGGCCAGTCTGAACGACTACAAAAACTTCACAACAGATGTGCTAGAATTATAATGAACTTTAAAGATGAGCCTGGGCAATCTCAACTGGCCCTCGATCAATTGGGGTGGATAAGCTTGGAAGAAAGGCGAAAACATAATATGGCCCGTCTCATGTTTAAGGTTGTCAATAATTTGGCACCATCGAGGTTCTCATCAATGTTCCAGAATTCTAACCATATCCACAGTTATAATTTACGAAGTTCAAATTCGTCTCTCTTTCTGCCACGACCAAATACCGAGTATGGAAGAAAATGTTTTCGATATAGTGGGGTTAAAATCTGGAATAGCATTCCTGAACAAGTAAGAAACAGCGAATCTTTAAATTCTTTCAATAGAAATATATCCTCTGTTAGTCTGACGAATTAGATATTTGAGTTTTGTATACCATTTGTTTTGTAATATGTATTTGTATTCGTAGTTCTTAATATTCTTAGTGATTTTGTATTTTATATATTTTTGTAACATTTATCTACGCCCCACTTGGAAAGCAGCTATGGTTGAAGTGGCCAGCGTAGTCAAATAAAGTTTTATCCTATCCTATCCTATCGAAGTAAACAATTTAATAAAGTATTTTAAGTATTTTACCTTTTGAGAAGAAGATATATTCTTGAATGGAGACTTTTTGCCTTGCTTAGTTTAAAATTGGTCCAAAAATCCCGAGATATTTGTAAAATATCATCATATACAGGTATTTTGAAATATAATATTGTTGTCAGTACTCAGTTGCATGACAACTTCAGATCATTGTTCAATATTGTCTACTTTTAATAGCGCAAACATACAAATCGATGAGCTGTTTAGGGATTTTGTATTTGTTACTAAATTTCCCAAAATTAGAACTTCAATTGGCATTTGTTGTTTTGTTCCAGTTTGCATTGATCCATATAATGTACCATTTAGTATTTACATATCGACTATCGAGTATAAATGTTTACGAATACATAAGTTAATTATTAAGCAGCTGTTAATAGCGTGCGTCCGAAATGAACATTTATCCATACAAGGATTTGTTATTTTATTATATATTCTACCACCTCAAACTCAAATTATAGGCATATAGCAAATACTGTAGTTTAGAATAATGTGTGTTTACTTTGATACACAGTTAAAATAATCAGTAAAATTACTTTATTTTGATACACTAATGTCCTATTGATCCGTATTATATTTCACAAGTACTAGTACCCAAAAATACAGCATTGAGATATGTTGGCCCAGTGCGACACCACAAATTATTATTGTCTCCCCACACGTCGCGTTTAAAGAAAATGAAAGCTTGATGCTCGTTTAACGCCTGATTAACCACGTGTCAAATACGGCAAATGCCGCGGGCCTCGCGCTTTACTGTGCTACGCCCATTTTTACGAGAACACGGCCATGTTCTATTGCGACACACCCATTTTAGGAGACTCGCGAATTTAGGGATCTCGCGCATTTAGGGCCCCTAGGCTTGGCAGTTCGCCCTAGCACGGCCCCGGGAAAATATGCAATACTCGTGTTCATATAATCTCTAGTTGCGTTGAGCTGTTATATTATGATTCTGTTTATACCCACCAACTGCGCCAGGCAGGCCATTATCTCGTTTATAATTGATGCAAATAAATTGAAATATTGAAAAAAATTATTTAACACTTTTGTGTGTCTTTAAATTCAATGGTTTTCATAAAAAGAAGAAGGGGGAGGTTTGGGGGCCTCGCGCTAAAATTTGCCGCGGGCCTCGCGCGACGTTAATCCGGCCCTGGTCACTTGTCGGTAGTTCTTGCGGTTTTAATGCCAATTGACAAAGATCAAAAGAGAGCACCGATGATTCCCCCCGTCGGAGAAATACTGGCGCAGCCCAAACCAGCTCAGTGAAATACGGGGCCCCAGTGCCAATTATACCCTTGGGGCCCCAGTGAACCACAATTACCCCCTCCGTTGACAAACTTTTTATCGCCTTGCAAATTTGTATTTGCCTGTCTTCCTTGAGCTGGGGTCGCGGAGAAAATTGCTCCCTTTGTCGCCTCCCTGCATGGGCGGCCCTGGCGCTGCCCTTGTCTTATCATAACTATCTACCCTAATTCAAGCTGATTGGCGCGGCTCGATGAATTAATTGCTGCTTTCAAACAGAGGTTTATTATTTTAAACCTCTAGGACCAGGGTACCTTTTGTCACTCTGAGGCCAGCGAAATAACCTCTTCCGCAACATGCACGTACGCGTCTACTATCGTCAAGAAACAATCAATACGTATAATCGTTGTGGTCTGTGGGATTTTAATTCAATAGTGTAAACCTTGCAGTTTTAGGGAAGCCTCACATATCGATTTTTTCCACAAGAAACGTCATATGTTCGTTTTGGGGGTGGGGGAGGGGGGTTTACAGCTGTGACGTTTCTCTGTAAATATCATGGAAAAGTTCGATAGTTTTTTCGAATACCTTAACATTTCGGAATCAACTGTGCAGAGTATAAAAAAGAAAACAACTTGAAAGAAAACGACTATTCAAATATAAGGGCTGGTAAACTAAAAATAAAAACACCTTATATGGATAAACATTATAAACGTTCATTTCACATGTACACGCTCTGATTTTGCTCTGATGTACACGCACGCTAACAGCTGCTTAATAATTAACTTACGTATTTGTAAACATCAGTCGATAAATAAAATGGTACATTAATATGGACAAAATGGATCAAAACCTCTGAAAACAGCAGTTGTAGTTCCAATTCTTTTGGGGAATTTAGTAGCAAATATAATCCTTAAATAGCTCATCGATTTGTATATGTTAGGGCTAAAGTCAAACGGCCGGGTCGTAGATCACGTTGAATAATGGTCTGAAGTTATCATGCAACCGTCGACAATGTCTCAAAATACTGGATGTTTGATGATTGTTTTTACAAATATACCGGGATTTCTGGACCACTTTTAAACCTAGCAAAGCGAAAAGTCCCCATTCAAGAATATGTTTTTTCTCAAAAGGTAAAATACTTAGAATACTTGATTAAATTGTTTACTTCGACGGTGTATAAATTAACAGCGTTTGACTTGCAAGACGTCAAAAACGGAAGATTTCAACGCGCTGTCGTTTATCGCGTATTCATTTGCCAAAAGAAGTATTTACGTCAATTGAAAGCTTGTTTATTAAAGAGCCAACTAGTAGAAGCATGATCGATTTGGAGCTTTATCGCATGGTGAAAATCGATTTTGTTAAGAGGGTATCGTAAATGAAGTAAGATAGTGTGCTCCAAAACTACGATTATTTCTATTCCTAAAAGTAACTCAGATTTCCTGTAAGTCATGTACACAGTCCTTTGAATAACCGAAAACAAGATTTTTAGGGTTTTAGATCGATTAGAAACGGTTGTCGTCGTGAAATTTATCTGTAAAATCAGCGCATATTTTCCCAGAAAAAATGGCGATTTAGGGTGGTCGTGTTAAAACGGCATTTTCTCAAAGTTAAAAAAGCATTTGACCTAAAAAAATATATGGTGCATTTTCCGATATAATAAGGTATATCTGGGCAAAATTTGAGCAAAATCGATTTTTCAGTCGTGGCCGCTTTATGTTTGATTTTTGTGGACATCCTCTCTTAAATGTCATTAAAATTAAAAAAAAATAATTAATAATTAATTAATTATTAATTATTTTTTTATTAATTTTTGACATTTAAATTCACCTGATGGGACTGGCAAGCATTGCTTGTCATACGAAACAAGTTTGTAGTGAATAAATCTTATGAAGTAAACCAGGTTTATTTTATCTTTATTAGCTCTATACCTCGGTATATCGAGCACTCTACTCATATATGACTCTAAATACATATTTGGTATATATATATATATATATATATATATATATATATATATATATATATATATATATATATATATATATATATATATATATATATATATATATATAATATATATATATATAATATACATATATATATATAATATATATATTTATAATATAGCATTTGTAAATTCTGAACGCTGATTGGCTAAGAGCCGTGTTGATATAACTCCATGTCAACACGGGAAATTTTCCGCCGCTTGTAACACGGAAATTGTTCTTATTCTTCGGGCTTTTGCCATTGCTATATTATAAAACAAATATAAAACATTTTTTCCGTATTGATATATAGTTATATCAACACTCGTGGAAGTTGGGAAAACTCGAAATTGTGTGAAACACTCCGCCCTTCGAGCGTCGTGTTTCCACACAATTTCTCGTTTTCCCAATTTCCACTCGTGTTGATATAACTGTATATCAACACGGAAATTGTTTTATATTTGTTAAATATAGACTGTTTCGCCCTACAGTGTATACCTTGGCTCATCAGCATGCCTAGGAAACACGTTTACCAGAAATAGTAAACCGTGATCCAACAAGGACAGCTCCTTGAAAAATCTGAACACAAGCACAGGTTTCTGGCTCCTTAAAACCATATATTGCTTGCCTTCACACCTTTTGCAAGAGCAAAAGTAGTTTGGCTAGAACTTAGAAATGGGTGACCATAAAATAAACAATGAACACCACCTAAATGAGCAATCTGGTTTTAAGGTGCCATAAACCCACCTCACACCTTTCACCGCAGCGAAAGGAGCTTGGCTAAAAATGGGTGACAATACGGGACATTTCCTGGATGTGAAATTGCCTTGTTTTTCCCTTTAGCCCCTTCCCCAGTCCTCCTATTACTAACCTATGTCTTATCCACTATGAAAATGTATAATATCGCAAGTGAAATGGTGCCTCAAAGCTGCAGCTTCAGTGGAAGCCAACTTTTATTGAAAACAAGTTTATTTACCTGGCATTTTAAACATATTTTAATCACAGTCGATTCAAATACAAAATATTTCATTACAAATGACTATTACTTTACTTATCTAGTTATCTGAAATATTAAATTGGCAAGGTTTTTAACACACTATTCTATTATATTCCTATACTATGCTTACATACTGTGTATAGACAGTCACATACTATCAGCATGGAGTTTGTTTGTCAGGGCCTGAAATAATGTTCCCAAATTTCCCGATCATGGTGATCGGCAGTCATGACTTTCCCAGCTTTTTCAAGTTGGAAACCCTGCTTTTCCGCCGATCATAAGCAATTTCTTGCCTATTATTGATTGGTGATCAGTTGTTATTTTAAACCCTGGTCTGTTGAAAAATTTAACTGGTTCAAGATGCAATGGACCTGTCTCAAGCCAATGAGATCAGACCCGATATTTGGCATCAGCTTTTGTCTATACAAATCCCGAATGTTTGGGGGGAGGGGGAATTATGGGAAGGTGGTGATCTTGAAAGGCTAAATTTGGTTGATGATGAAGAACCAAACCCCAGGAAGTTTTTCTCATGTCAGTGTTGTATACAAGAGCCGGTGAGGTTATTGCTATTGGAGGCGAGAGTGGTCTTTTTGCAAGCCGAGATATTTAACTTTAACCACATGTTCCAGAAAATTTATCAACAACGTTTCCTACAGTACACATGTTAGGAATAATTTCCTGGTGAATTTGCATGCATCATGACCAAACCAAGTCATTTAATTTAAGTAGTATTCAACCATAGTGCTTCGCTTATAGCCTTTTAGTGTCCTTTAAGACCTTTCACACTTGCACTGTAAACATTTAAACTATCAAGGTCAACTTAGGTCATTGGTACCTGTCAATACTTAGGAAACAGAGCTATACAAGCAATTGCCAATTGCATCAGATCTAAAAATTTAACCAAAGATTATATTATTATCTTTATAAAGTACATTTGCAGAGCTATTATCAGTCAATCAATACTCTATAAAGCATGTACACGATAAATACTTTTTATCCAACATGATCAAATATTTGAGATCAAATTTCTGGCACTACTCAGCCACTTGAGGTGTTTTAATTTTATACACATAATGAATATGTATGCAGTATATAAAAATTTGGACCTAACCTCGCACAATTATGCAAATCATACGTTCAATTCAACGATTTATTGTTCAAAATTCAAACCACTATGCATTACACCACCACCATAATGCCATACACCTCTTTATAATCTCCTGACATAGACGACGAGAATTCGAGAAATCAACACATCCCAGCTAGATAGTTTCGGCCAAGACAATTTTCTTGCATCCATCGAATTTTAAAAATATCTGCTTGAAATATTCTCCACAGAACACTAGTAAGCATTCGTTATCGTCACTTTCAAATAACGATCTAACCTTTTCGAAATCTACGTCGTTTATTTCGATAATAGTAAAATACAAACGAAATAATTTGCTTGTAAAATTGTACAGAACTGCAACAAAGCTACCAAGTGCACAATGCTTCCCATGCGCAATTGAAGATTAGAAGGCCAATCAGAGGAGATGTTCTTTAACTCTTTTGCACAAATTGTCCAATCAGAAGCTGCTATCTATTTGTAGAATTAGTCAAAATAGTCAAAATTTTGCAATCGTTAGTCAAAATAGGTCTGACCAATCAACATGCCTGTTATGTGTAATCTGAGCAAATTTGACCAATCAAATCACATGAACTAAAACGCAGAATAGTCAATTTTCATTTGCATACCGCTGATTTCACTTATCGTTTGACTAATCAATCGCTGGCTCAATGTGCAAAAACTGATCGCAGTTTATACGCTGGAGTGTGATAGAGTTTTGATTGCGTGATCAGAAATGAAGAGAAGTGTTTGCGCTGGGAAAAAATTCAAAAACCTTAGTCCAAATTTTTTATATGCCTTTTTTACGTTAGTCGCGTGACTAATCTGACTACCACTAGATCGGCCCCTGATGCATCATCATAGCATGAATATTTCTTCTCAGACTTATTCTGTATCGTATGAAAAAGCAACGCAATTTTGACAATGCGGAAATGGTGTCTCATAGAACCTAATATGATTTAAATGCAACATTTCTGATCAAAATCACATTGAACTTCAGCATCACAGGAAGGTGACACTGACTCCTCCTCCTATGTTTCAAGGTGACTTTTCCAATTTATTTAATTCCGAGTGGAAATGTCTGGAAAAATTCATGTCTTCAATGTACTTTATAACCTTCGGAATTCTTCTAGATTTCACCCCCAAAATGCATGAAATCGCAATTCAGGGGCCCTAGATTTCAAAATTTTCTGGACACCGGACCCTCCTAGACGGTCTCTCTCACCTTTGGCGTAATGTTCGCCCCCTCCCCCCTACCCCGCAAAATTAAGGTTTGGCTACACCACTGGTCATAGCTGTACGATTATAGCTACAAAGAGTTGAAGTTATTGTTTAAAGTAAAATTAAATATAGCTGAAGTTAATAAATTAAAGTTTTACAAAATCTCTCTTCAGACTCGCGCGTTCGCCAAACCTCGACTGTCCCCCGTGAAAATTCCTTTAAAAAGGCACTGTAAAAACTGTGCATCCATAGCAGAAGCTATGAAAGGTATGGAAGCTATTATACTCATATTACTATGTCTCATTTTGTTTAATATTTTTTTGCTTTATCGTGAAAAGAGCACCCCCCTAACCTGGGTGCATCTCCCCCCACCCCCTTGGGTAAATCTATCCCTGTTATCACAACTGTTGAAAACTAAGATAAAATAATCTACATGTAAGTATGCTAAGTACAGTGTATGCTAAGTAAGTGTAACACATGAATGTAATCCACATGTAAATTTGTGCTATAAAAATATTATCGTATAATCATAATCATATAACAGACTAGTGCAGCATTAAAATGTATATAAATATTTACATTATTGTATATATACATCTATAGGTTGAATTTGTGAAAGATCCAAAAAGACGACGAAAGATTGAGTATCGTGCATCCAAATCATTGAAACGTGTGGTATGATACAACAAACAATGAAATCTGTATTGCCTGCAAGTACAATTGCTGATGAACCCACATAATAATATTTTAAAGCTCAATATTTTTATTTTTTATTTTAGGTCAGTGAGTGGTATAAACGAAGCAAAGTCCCAGCATTAGTTTTGTACTGGAAGTATTAAATTAAATAATTATTTATTATGAAATATATTTATTTTACATGTAATGTTATCACAATTGACCATTCATTTTGCAATTGGACTATTTTCCAATTGGAATTGATTAAATTGTTTGTCAGAAAGTTGTTTGAAAATTTAAATTCCTATTAGACTTTGAATCAGTTCTATTTGGAATTTAGGCTAATCTTTTGGCATTCTTAACTCATTAAATGCTAGTGCTCCATGATGGCATATAGTAATGTATCAATATGGAAATTTACCGATATTCCGATAACCGATATTCAAGGGCCGATATTGCCCAATACCGATATTTAATTTCACTTTAAAATTTACAAATGACAGTTGGACTATAAGCAAACATTTTAATCAGTTGAACAGTAATTGATTTGGTGCAGAGTGTTCATATACCATAAGCTGTGGACACATACCATGATCATATTTTCAGGTCCACCTAATCTTGAACCAGTTTTCAACAGTTTTGTTGAAGATTCATCTGTTGGTGACAAATTTTCTAGATCTGTTATGCAGATCTTTTCTTCAAGTATGTACTATATAATTACGTAGTTAATCTCATTTGAATTTGTGACCACTGTTCATGTAATGCATTTGTTGGAGGTTATATTTCAGAACTGTCTACAGTAGTTGTCTGCAGCAGACTAAATATGCATTATTCAACTTTTTGTTGTCCTTTCAAAATCCACACTTGTTATAAGCGAAATTAGATGGTTTCATACATGTATACAGTACAGGTATTGGCACCTCGTATGTATGATCCCTCATTAAATTTGCATGGTCTTGAATTTCTGGAGTAATTCCATGATGAGAATCATAATCCAGCAATAACTGGCACAATGCTTTGATGTGGATGCACACTGAATTACTAATATCTGAATGAAATAAATGTCCACATTGGTTTAAAACATATGGCACACTGAAGCATACTATACAATACTTTCACCTGTCTGCACTGATACTGGCTTGCCAAAGATTTAATTAACCGAATAAATTAAAGATGACCAAATACTGTATATATATACTGTAAGATATTACTGAAATGTTTTCAGCAACATGCGCATTTTCATATAAAATCAATAAATGCTTTTGCACAACCTTAGATATTATATGTACTGTATAATACACTGTATAATATACACACCCAATGGCTCCTGCTGTAATGACTTTGACAATCCTGAAAGCAGTTGACTTCTTCGAGGTGAGCAAGTGCAGCTGTATAGCCAATCATACTGGTTTGTTAGCAGATGGTGCCAAACTCTTCTATTCACCACAATGAAGTTCATTTCCTTATATGAAAGGAAAATTGATATTTCAATCATCATTCCACATTTCTAGTTTTATTCCCAACTTTATTCCCAACTTTATTTGTGCTCTACCTATCTTTGCCTAGTAACCAACAGTATAATAAGTTGCACTATGAGGTTGAAAGAGTTGAGGCTAAGATTGACGTCGGTTGAGTTGGAAATACAGTAGTTGAGAAAGATAAAAAGTACAAAAGCCAATGAGGACTACGGATTTCTGATTTCAGTCTCTAAACGTTGGACGATTGTAGCTCACTTTTTCACAAATTGTATCTGGTTTGACTTTCAGGCCTTCTCGGTCAGCTGGGATGTGGAAATCATTTATTAAATTTTATGTTAAATGAAATCAGAGTTCTGAAGCCCATTGACGTCAAAAGCTGAATTATATAAAAGATATAAGACTACAGATGGCATTGCACAGCTTAAATAATGTGGCGTTTGACAGAGTAAAGTAGGCAATGGTGACTCAAGATCCATTGTTGCCTAAATCTGGAACTGTGGTTGTTTACCAAGTGGTTGTTTACAAAACTTTGTAGAAACACTTGTCTTATGTAATTCAAAGCCACAAAAATACAACAAAATAATTATGTACTCCCTTAGAAACGCTAATGCCCCTTGTCGATCACAACTGGTAACCCCTATCATACTCTTCTGAGTATTAGGGCCTATGCTGAAAACTGGACATAGTAGGTACTATATATGTACATGTATCATTCTTTACATACATTAAGTGGCCATAGTAGCTACTGTAGTGAACTACAATTTTCAAGCAGCCAGTAGTTATTGACTACTTTTTTAAAACAGTAACTGCAGCTATGGCAAACTACGTTTTGCCTAAAAGTAGCCAAGTAGTTGACTACTTTTCAAACAGCAAATCGATATTCGCTACTTTCTAAAATTGTTAGCAACTTGATAGAATAGCATGATATCGAGACACGGTTTGCTTAAAATCAATACTCAATTTGCTCCTGAACACTGTAGTGCTTACAAAAATGTTGCTTTGTGTTTACTGTTGCTACTAGCTGCGGAAAGACCCTGGTGCCTGCTGGTCACGTGGCTCCCAGGATATTAAATTACCAAGGGAGGGATGGACAAATCTAAATTACAATGTTTCCACTTTGCAATAGTAAAATTCGTTGGCAAGGAGCGGACGTATTGGCTTGAATTGCAAAAAGTGTAATTTGAGAGCACTTTATATCGCAATTTGTCATTGTATAATTTGTATTGAATACTTCGAGGAATACTTCTTGTCAAATTGACAATTATGCGCGCGTTTGCGTTCTTTTTGTCATTCACATGCTGCCAGGCCATAGAAGCAAAGTTGATTATTTCAACGGAAACTCGAACGAAGATGGTCGAGGATGCCCGAGTTCATTGCACTTCTTGCTTGTTTGGAATTCGTTGTTCTAAATAGCGCATTTCATAACAACATACTGTACTGAAGCCGAACCAACTAAGCAAGTTCTTTGTTTGGAAAGTATTTATTTATTTATTCAATTTCGCCAGGTTAAATTACACGATTGATATAAACATTGTGTTCAAACTTCGACAAGAGTTGCAATTTAAACATACAGATCTCCGTGTTCTTGTGTCCTACATCAAAACAACTGTGCAGGGCTTTCAAATAATACTGTCGTAAAGCACACGAGCAAATTTTATTTTGACAAATTTTATTTCATCAAATGCATTTGATCAAAAGCTAGCATGCTAGCTTGCTAGCTTTTGTTCAAATTAAATGCATTTGTCACAATAAATTTGTCACAAATTTATCATCTACACGAGCAAAATATCTTTGACATTCAATTTTCCCTTGTAAACGGGCCTTAACAAACTCTTAAATGTACTTAAACATATATTATTTATTCGACAAAAGATGTTATTTATAATTTGTATCCTGCCAACGCTTTATATGGAAAGTCTCTGATTTTCATCTGACCCATTGTTGATGTTTGCAAGGGATCATATTTAATAAACAAGTCGATTTTCTTTCTCCATGGAAATCATTTGAGATATCTACTCAGGACGGTTCGTGTATTGTTATAGTTGTATCTCCCTTGAATTCACTGATACAAGATCAAATATCTCGACTGAAATCAAGTGGCCATCGCGCGTCTGCCATTCTATAAATATTCGCAAAAAATATTCCATGGAGAAATCACAATTGGATTGTACATTTTGGGTTTAAATGGGGATTACTAACATACGTATACGGATGACTATATTATTAATTGCGGTAAAGTATATTGGTAGATGATATTCATAAACAATTGACTTACTTCTGTTGACATGGGTAAAGGTGTAGCAGATCTAGTTTCATCACTCGAGGAGGGCACATTGACAAAGTCGGTATAAAAGTCAAACTGGGCCTTCGACTTTCAACTGCAGCAACATTTGCCGAAGATCTGGCAACGGATAGAAAAACTTCAGGGCATCGCTTGGATCGTGAATCTTTTACTAATGATTTCTGTGTTTCGGAAATTACATTCTTGAACGTGGTTCACAAGGACGGCACTCGATCGGCAGATCAAATAAGGAAAATCATCAACATGCGGCAGTCTCTCGCCACGAATCAACTCCGTGTTATTCAAAATTCTTTAATTTGTTTTGTTGAAGCGATTCTTACAATGTATCTGATCTTGTACACCATTATATAATCGACAACGAGAACTATTTTCAGTTGATCCAGGAGATCTTTTTGTTAAATTTCTTTGGCGTGCTTTTGCTAAGCCGATATAGTGACAGTGAAATATGAGATATTTGTAATCCTTGAGAGTAATATGATACTCTTTCGGCTGCAACACATGATTAATCTGTTGTTTTAACATTTCGTCAAGAAAATTTTTTTTATTATTGTCTCGTACAGTTAGAATTTTACTATTTTACAAATTCAGAAACAATTTCAATACGTACAAATCATTTCTACCACCCCTCCCTGAATAGCAATTTATTTTAGCACCCAAAACCTGGGAGCTACGTGACCAGCCGGCACCAGGGTCTTTCCGCAGCTTGGGGCGTGCGAAGGTAAGAGCCTGGAAACGAGGTTGAGTTAGTAGATGCTCCAAATACAGTAAAACTAAAAAATATAGCATAGCGAAATAATTTGCTATATTTTTAAGCTGTAGGTGTAGTCAGTAGCGAACTACCTTTTTTCAAAAGTAGCAGTAGTGTGCTGACCACATATTTTGGAAGTACAGTAGCTGTAGCTATAGTAAACTACAAAAATTTTGTACTCAACTCACCCTTGGTAATTGCTCAACAAAATAAATGGTTAAAATGTGTGGTGATACTGCAATTTTCAATCGACTTTGGAACTCCAAATATTTTGTCGAAAATGAATGTTTGAACGAAAAGTTTTATCAGCATGCAATGTATATTGTCAAGGCGGTGGCACTATGTTGTCAAGGCCATTTTTGAAAGTTGTCCAGACAATTTTCTAGCATACACAGGTTTGAGAATATACCGTAAACCTCCGACTATAAGCCCTGGGATTATATTCTTTCGTAAGCGATTTTTGATGGGTTTAAAGAGGGGGGCTTATATATGGGGGGCTTATACATGGATGATCTTTTGTGTTACTGTAATAGTGATAAATAAATATAGTAATAGTGATAAACAAGTGTTAAGCATTGTAATAATAATGATTAATAGTGGTAATAGTGATAAATAATAGTGATAAACAAGTGGACTTATATTCGGGTGGGCTTATATTTGGGAGGGAGGCTTATATTTGGAATGAGGTGAGCATTAGTACATGCGGTGGGCTCATACATGAGGGCTTATATTCGGGGGGCTTATAGTCGGAGGTTTACAGTAATGCACCATTCAAAGTGAACCCAGACCCACCCCACCCCGGGATATAGGTGGGGATTGGCTTTGAATAGCATACGAAAACAAACAAATGGCACACCATATGGAACAGAATTTTCTACCAAAAGACAAAAAATGCCCCACCAATGGGGGGAAATTGTAAGTTGTGTGAGCAAATTATGAATATATTTATAAAATACTTCTCCATTTCACTTCCTATATCTTTGTCACATATTATAAAATGGTAGAATCCAGGGCTCCCATTGGACAAAATGGCCAGTGACAATTCCCACTATCTTCCCTGTGTAAATCGGCAGAATGACAAAACCAACAAATTCCCAATATGGTTGGGACCGAATTCGATGACAAAATGCCCACTAAATCCCTTCATGGTCCGGGGTGGGGGAAGGAAGAGGGGTTTACTTGTGCCTGGTGCATAAATTTCAAGGAAATTATTTTGGAAATTTGTACAGTACCTGTTGATATAAAATACGCCATTTAATTTTTTTTTAAAAACTAGATCAATTGTTAATTCGCTCGTATACATACCTTTATTTGTTTATTTTCAAGATTAAAGTCAGGAAATACAATGGCGCAGTTGTTTACCACAGTTACCATTTCTAACCGAGACAACTCAGTTGCATATGCAAGTTCTGAAGTTACTTCGATATTTTGCGATGCAGGTGAATGGCCAGGTTCATAATCATTATGGGCTTCTGGTCTTTGATTTCCATTATCACAAAGCAGGGAATGAGAGAGCCCAGTGGACTGAGAGTGACACTCAATCTCAGGATTCTCAGTCAATGTTGAGCTATTTATATGAACACTTGACAGTGTTGAGGCTGTACATAACCGATTTTGCGAGCTAGCTGCTATAAACGACGTGCGAAACTCTGACTTTTGATATATCTTTATTAGGTACTTCTTCGAAAAGATATTTCCTCTTACCATTAATAACAACAGTTTTCCAAGGCTTCGCTTTATTCCTCCTTGAATTATCCGCCATCTTGGCTTACTTTATAATCACGCTTCTGTCATTACTATTCACAAACGAAGTGATTAATCCGAGTATTAATTTAAGCAATAGGTTTTCTGCCCTAAGTGTTGACGAAAACGACGTAAGCGATCGCAATGCCCGGGATACTGTAAGAAACGAAGTAGAACGTACATATGCAAACACCCACCGATCAACGCAGACACCCAATCGTAAGCAAAAAACCAATCACAAAGGAAAAATTCAACTCAACATCGCCATAATCAAACGAAACAACGAACTGACCACCGAAATCGTCCCAACGTAGTCATAGTGGGAGACTCCATGATCAAACACATAGAGCCGGCAAAGCTACGACAAGGGCTTAAGAGGGCCTCTCAGTAAAATCCACCCGCTGGTTTTGGGAAGGAAAAATAGATTTAGCTCATATTTTGCATATGAACTAGACTTCGGTCAATAGTAATCGGGCTTCTTTCAGAACGTTTCAACTTTCTGTTTTATAGGAGTTTTAGCCCATGTTGAAATTTGACCTTGCGAGAGTATTTTCAGACCGGAAACGAAGGGGAATTTTACAATAATTCATCTGATTTTTTAAAAACTTTGTGATGCGTTATCCCTTCCAGTTACTGTTCACATGAAAGATTAATACTAATACTCTCGTTTTCATGGAGATTGAACAACTTTATTTGCTTAATACGATTTTTTTTATAGTTTTACGAAACTACGTTTTCAAGATGGCGACGAGAGGCTGAAAATTGCTGATATTTTACTTAAAATAGCTCAAAAGTGGCACCTATCTGAAGTTTAAAAGGCATGTAATTTGAAAGTATACCTACTAAAGTTAAGTAATCAGGAATAAAACTCGTCTGCAAGCAATTTTCTGAAAAGTTATAAATCTCCAAATTGGGTCTATTTTTAGCTGTTTGTTTACATTCGCGTGTTCGCTGTGATCAGCGACACTAATAATTATAAAGAGTTAAAAATTTAAAATAAGCTGATTTATTATCCAGTAAACTTTCTTAGCTTGTTCACATGATTATATACAAATATAATTGATTATATGAAAATATAATTACAATATATGCAAGCGATCGTGTACAGAGCATTGACGAATACGAATTGCTTTACATTTACATTTACATTTACATTTACCTTAATGCACTAATTACACTTACACATACAGTAGTACAGTTACAGCGATTCTGCTGGTGTCTACGACCCTGATATCTTCTAAAGTTATTAAATATATATTGGTTTATAATAACTGATTATTACCTTCATCTGCTGCTCCCACGGCGGGAGGTGCATGTCGGAACGACCAATGTGAGTAGAAAACTTAATACATAAGTGTCTCTGTGCGATCTTTAGGTCATGAAATAGTGCTACAGCAATGTGTTTTAGGGACCGGTCATTATTTATGCAAGTGGGGCACCGAAGAGAAAAAGGTTGGGTAAACAAAATTTTGAGTAAGTAAAAGGTTGGGTAAATGAAAAAGAAAACAACTCAAAGGTTGGGTAATAAAAATTGTCATTTCCAAAGTATGACTAACTGAAATATTGGTATATACATGACTATTAAACAACAGTCAGATGTCAATATAATATGTGAATCAATCAGAGTCACTATCTTGATAATTTTCCGACATGTTGAGAGACAGATTGTGTCTCCAAAGAAAGTACATGTGCAGACAACATGAAACTTTAGACTGCAGAAAATTGCACAAGCAGTTATCAAACTCATGTCACAGAAGTGGTAAAGGACATGCGTGACAACTGAATGGTACCTATTTGTAAAATTTTTGCCAGGGATGGGTATTTATTTTTTAATCAATATTTGAGTTTAGGTAATCATTTTTTTTGCTTTTTAATGGCTGGGGCAGCACAATTTTTGCCACAAAAAATTTCACTTCGGTGCCGCCCCCACCATAAATAATGACCGGTCCCTCAATGCACTTTGCAGCAACTCCCCATATTTTGATCTCGCTCAATTTAATACATAATTCTAATGTTAGTTACTTTTGTTCTATTCTATACTTCTGTAAACAGGAACAATAGTAACTAGGCATGTGAGTTATCCAAAGCTGTGAATTGGGTAGCAACAATGTAAACAACGTTAGCCAGGTTTGTCTATTTGCTTCATTTTTTATAGAGTCTATTTACTGATCTCATATTGACAGGATAGATCCAAGTGAAAATGAAACTGATCTAGTAACAAATTGGATAGACCCTATCAATAATGAAGCCAATTCGAGTGAGGCTTGGAGCAAGCCTAATGGAAGGAGTGAAGAATCTTAATCCAATTATTGCGTACACGAACACTGTTCAATAAAGGAAGAAATAACTGTTATAAGATCCGCTTTCTTGTCTTTAGATGTAAATTTAAGTTCAAAGTACTTGCATTTGTCTTTCAGCATGGTCACTTTGAAAACTGCCAATTTTCCTTCAGAATGGAGTTCACACAAGTCATAGGACTCAAAAATGACCGGGTGTTTAGTGTGTAGTTTGCTAAAAATTTCCTCGATCAACTCCTCTCTTGATTCCTTTTCTTCTTCGTCGTCGTCATCATCATCTCGTTCGCAATCGAACACCTCAACCACGTCAGACACAACAATCCCCTTTCTTCTTAATTTAGCAAGTCTTGAAAAAAATCCCTTAATCTGGGTTTTGGTCAGCCATTCATTTCTTGAAAACATTCGATTTCCTGACTCGGTTCTTGTTATTCTCATCTCGCGCGCCACCTCGGATGGATCAGCTTTGTTTCCTGTAAGTTCGCCCAGTTCAAACTTCTTGATAAGATAGTGGCGCACCTTTTGTGGAAACCTTGCAGATCCCACGCGCGTCTTGCTCAAGGCCCAACCCATTGGTAACTGTGTTTGATCTTGTGTAGACGGCATGTCTGACTGAGTTGGGACACTAGACTGACTGGCGCTGGTGGAGATAGTTGTGTACTTACTTGCCCATTCCCGTCTTAAAGTATCGTATATGGTTTCATTTTCTACAAACCTGCTGTGCGCACCCACATCCATATGATGCTCAAGGTCTCGAATAGAGGTAAAAGTGTAATTACAGTTCGGTTCTGGACAAAAGTATAAACCATCTTCTTCCTCTGGTGTTTTGACCTCACAGGTTGATTTAGACTTTCGCAGCTCCCTTATTTCAGTGAAGCTTTTGTCAGTGTGTAGCTGTGTTGCACTCTGCCGTTTTTTGAAAATTTCTTTGTCAAAAAACTTCTTCCCTTTCCCAATCCCATAAGCTTTCCGGGCAGTAATACCATCCTGGTCGTATTTGAAATTGTGAAACGAACTGAAATTTGATAGTTTGCGAACTTCAAGTTGTGTGACAGAATCATTAATTCGAGAAACTGAACAAGTTGTGCCTCTAACGGGATATTTATCCAAAGCCGCATACATGTCTTCAGCCCTGAGAATGTCATTGCCTTCGTTGCAATACTTACGAATTGAGGATTTCAGAGGACAAATGATTCTATCGCAGATATCCTTGCCTTGTTGTGGTTCTGAAAAATCATACTGTTTAACAGAAACACCGACGCGGTCGCCCACATCCTTTAAAGCAGCTATAAGGAGATTGTTATGATAACATCCTGCTTCGTCTGAGCGCAAGTAAACATGTTGAATACGAGGATTGTCCGCTTTGATGTTAGAAAATAGATCTTCCACAATTGATAAAACTGAAAACCAATCTTGAGAACATGAGTTGATCAAGTGGACATATGAAGTCACAGAATTGTCTTCTTTTCAGTGTCTTTCGAGACTGTGCTACTTACATGCCAACTAATGCCTCGCTTTCCATACCACTCGGACTGTTTCTCTCGAAATTTAACCTGGGTGAATTTCATAGCCCAATCCATTACTAGCAACGCCGATGACTCATCAAGGATTTCTATGACATCATGCTTTGCCTTTTCCTGATTTACAGATCGAAGAATGTGTGCCTTCCATTTAAAGATATTTGTTTTAGCCTCGTTGAGATCGCGTAAAAGATCTCCCCGTTCCTCCTCTGACAGTTGATTTCCAGTGTTCTGAAGAACATTCTCTATCTCCCGAAGAACTGCCTTCAGATCCTCACAGCTGCTGCATGAAGAGGGATGCTGGTGATCACATAATGCTTGAAAATCAGTATCTGTCGGATCACTCAAAGCATATAATTTGCAGTGATCAGCAACCAGGCTATGACCAACACCACAGTTCACTTTGTAGTTTGTTTTCAAATATTGTTTAGCCGCATCAAGTCGCTTGTTTACTGCAATTGACCAGGTTTTACCAGCGCCAGCATGCGCAAGATGTTCTGTAATTGTTCGTAGAGTCTGAAAAGAACTCGATCCTTCGGCAGCAGTGTTATCTAAACCCTGCAACGACTTTCTCTGAGAGGCTTCCCTGACTTCCAAAATGCGATACAGTGTTGCTGTACTGAGCGGTTCAAGACAACCCTCATCTCGACAATACTGTAGATATTGAGGTATCATTGTTGATCTGGTCTTAATGATCAACTTTGATCTGACAAAATGATCAACTTTCTTCATGTCTAAGCTTATTCTATGACGGACTGGCTTAGTCACATTATGTCCGGGACCGACTATTTTTGCATGAGCACGAGCTCTCCGTATCTGCCACTGGGTCAGTCTTGCATAAGGCTCGTGCAGTTCTTGTAAAGTTTTAACCGGATACTCATAGGCATATAAACTAAGTATTTGTGTTTTTAAACTTCTTGTAGGTGCTTTAGCAAATGCTTTCATTAAAATTACTAGTTCATTTGATGCAGTCGGTTTTTGTTCGTATAAAGATTGAAAAAGTCTTTCTCCATCGTTAGGAGCGATAACTTTGCATAATAAACTACAAGCTTCCGATGCCTTTTCCTGACATTCCGTCTTCTCTTTGATTGAAGCAGAGTCCCAGTCCTTCAGCTGGTAGGTTAGTATCGATGGTCTATGCTCACAAGCTGCCTCGGATAAAGATTCCATTGTCTTGTTGTATGCTGTTATCAGGTCGGACGACCTGTCATCTTCATCCTCTGAACTGCTATAACCAGTATAACAGCCGGGTGTCCAGAACGACATGGAGCTTTTTGTTTCCAGTGGCGAAGAATTGGTTGTGGTAAAACTTTCCTCAGGTGAATCATCTGTGAACCTGCGGGTATACATAACCATACTACTCAATGATAATTGCACGATAATTGCAAATCAAGGCATTGATATGAGACATTAAATTAAATAATATAAAGGCTAATTGCTCACTTTGCTGCTGTATCAACGGAGCATGAGTCTTGTTGTTTTTCTTCAGCTTCCTTTGTACGTCTTGTGCGCTCGTGTACTAGCTCCGCGGGTTTCACCCATTTTGCTTCGTTGTCCATCTTATCTTTGTGAAACTTGATGCACTGTGTACATATTGCTAGCAGATTGAAAATGTCAAATATCATTACAATATACTATATAAAATCATGTTATTGAGCAGGCAACTGCTGGGATAGAAATATGAGAATATTGTATTTGTACTGCACATAAGCCTTAAGCTTGATTCGCCTGCCAGGTTGTTAGAGGGTCTGAATGGGGTTAACTGACTACTGCCATTTGCCTGAATTTTTGACTGACAACTGACAAAATATCCTAACTGACAACTGAGAAATGATGAAAAAATGACGAGTCAGCCTTTTTGCAGTAACTACTAACAGCTTGCAATATATCGCACTGACAACTGACAACTGGCTTAAATTTTAGCTGACAACTGACACCCAAAGACTCCCATTAAGACCCTCTTGTTAGGACCTCATTACACGTATATAAACAGGTTTTTATTATCTCTCATTACACGTATGTAAGTGTTAATAAAAAATCTGCTGTACCTGCTTAACATTAAGTATTGGTTACCAATCACTCACCTAACCGTAACCTCATAACCCCCTAACCTTTGGCAAGCCCCCTAACTTTTTGCAACCTCCTAGCTAATCTTTGGCGACCCCCCCCCCATCCCCCTCCAAACACTAACCTTTGGCGACCCCGTAACTATTGGCAACCCCCCCTAACCTTTGGCGACCACATCCAAACACTAGCCTTTGGGGACCCCCCCCCAAACACTGACTTTTGGCGACCCCCCCCCCCACTTCCCAGAAGCATCCATTGCACGAGTTCCCCCATGCAATAAATCATAGGAAAATAAACAGGCATTAGCGCGCATGACAGTGGCGTTCATTTGCTGATTTTCACGAATATAGTTTGTTCACATGCTAATGAGTCTGCAAGTGCCGGTGGGTATGCGATACAGGGATTTTAATCGAACAGTTCGTCATTTATCACTAACAAAAGGCAGACTCTTACTAGAAGGTACTTACGGGATCCAATTTGGACTAATGACCCGTATAGCTTTAAGCACTCTTCAGAAAACTTCATATTGATCACGTCTCGTCCGTGGCATTTTCGAACAGGACCGTTGTGTAGTGGATATTGGCAAGAACGAAGAGGTCTGAAGAACCTTCCCAGTTTATCCCTGTGTTGAGGACAAACGTGCATGTTTGTCAGCTGTTCCTGGGTAGGATGAAAGTGCCCTGCCCTGGCAAGTATAAGTTCACTCTCGTTGATGGTATTAAGCCTCGTGAGGTGACAACTTCTGAGGTGATTACAAATATCTTCATTACACTCGCCAATTTGGACAACTTTCTGTATTCCCCGGCTTTCTCCACATGCAAAATTTCCCAGGCCAGCAAAAGAACAGTTCTTTTCCATGACTCAAGCATGCACAAAGTAAAAATAGGAGCTGCTATCAAAAATAACTGCCAAGCTGGTGTTGCAGTTCTACTTGTGAAAATTACAGTCAAAGTACTAGAACTTTCCCACTCAAATTACAGTAGAACAGTCAAAATACTAGAGCTTTCCACTTCCGCTTTTTTGGTTTGTACTGAGAGCTTTGAAATTAATTGCCACAACCACAGAAAGTACCGCCCGTTTATACTTTAAAAAGATATTTAACAGGTGTGAAATTATTCATTCGAATACGTAAGAATGGTTAAAGTTGTATTTTGAATGTTTCTATGTTGTGAATTAGAACCTGGATAATAAACCAGCTTATTTAACTTTTTAATTATTACTATTGTGTCGCTGATCACAGCGAACACGCGAATGTAAACAAACAGCTAAAAATAGACCCAATTTCGAGATTTATAACTTTTCAGAAAATTGCTTGCAGACGAGTTTTATTCCTGATTACTTAACTTTAGTAGGTATACTTTCCAATTACATGCCTTTTGAACTTCAGATAGGTAGCAATTTCGTCAAACTCAGGGGAGTTACTGCAAAGTGCATTAAAACACATTGCCTGAAGCACTATTTCATGACCTAAACATCGCACAGAGACACTTATGTAAGTTTTCTACTCACATTGGTCGTTCGGCAGACATGCACCTCCCGCCGTAGGAGCGGCAGATCAAGGTAATAATCAGTTATTAAATTACCAATATATATTTAATAACTTTAGAAGATATCAGGGTCGTAGACACCAGTAGAATCGCTGTAACTGTACTACAGTATGCGTAAGTGTAATTAGTGCAAGTGTAAGTTAAGTGTAGATGGATAAAAGCAATTCGAATTCGGCAATGTTATGTACACGATTGCTTGCATATACTGTAATTATATTTTCACAAAATTGTATTTAATCCTGTGAACAAGCTAAGAAAGTTTACTGGATAATAAATCAGCTTATTTTAAATTCTTAACTCTTTATAATTATTAGTGTCGCTGATCACAGCGAACACGCGAATGTAAACAAACAGCTAAAAATAGACCCAATTTGGAGATTTATAACTTTTCAGAAAATTGTTTGCAGACGAGTTTTATTCCTGATTACTTAACTTTAGTAGGTATACTTTCAAATTACATGCCTTTTAAACTTCAGATAGGTGCCACTTTTGAGCTATTTTAAGTAAAATATGAGCAATTTTCAGCCTCTCGTCGCCATCTTGAAAACGTAGTTTCGTAAAACTATAAAAAAAATCGTATTAAGCAAATAAAGTTGTTCAATCTCCATGAAAACGAGAGTATTAGTATTAACCTTTCATGTGAACAGTAACTGGAAGGGATAACGCATCACAAAGTTTTTAAAAAATCAGATGAATTATTGTAAAATTCCCCTTCGTTTCCGGTCTGAAAATACTCTCGCAAGGTCAAATTTCAACATGGGCTAAAACTCCTATAAAACAGAAAGTTGAAACGTTCTGAAAGAAGCCCGATTACTATTGACCGAAGTCTAGTTCATATGCAAAATATGAGCTAAATCTATTTTTCCTTCCCAAAACCAGTGGGTGGATTTTACTGAGAGGCCCTCTTAAGAGTTGAGTAATATTCAGAACTTTTGCGGGAGCTAAAATAGAAGATATGAAGTACTTACCTACAACTTACATTAAAAGCTAAGCCTAGCCATCTTATTCTTCATGTGGGAACTAACGACCTCTCTGGGAAATCGCCTGAAGAGATTGCTCAAAATATTTCAGAATTGGGGAAAGCCGCGACTGAGCAAGCCCCTGGTCTCAAGCTCAGTATATCAGAAATTATAACGAGATCCGACTGTGAAGACAATGATCAGAAGGTACAACAAGTAAATTCATTAGTCGAATCGACATGTTATTTACAATCATGGGAATTTGTTAAACACTCGAATATTAATAAGAGTCACTTAAATCAAGGAGGGTTGAACCTAAATAGGAGAGGTACTGCTGTACTTGCCCAAAACTTTAAACACTGTATCAGGACCTCTGAAACAAATTGACTGATTCAGAACCCTACCCCAAACTCAGATACAACGTTAAATTCGCCTCATATACAATCAAACTCCGAATATGATTTTGGTTTGTTTGATAATCTACTTCCTAATGAGCGTGGCTTCAAAATTGCTAATCTTAATATTAATAGCCTTTTAAAACATATAGACGAATTACGAGTATGCATGACTAAACAACAACTAGATATTTTAGCAATCAATGAAACTAAAATAGATTCTGATGTACCACTAGATTTAATTTCCCTGGAGGGCTATACCTGGGTTTTTATGAATAGGAATAGATCTGGTGGGGGTGTTGTTTTCTACATACGAAATACAATTAACTTTTTGATAAGACCTGACTTGGGTCATCATAATATTGAAGCTCTTACGATAGAAATTCATAAATATAAAAACCAAACCTTTTCTAGTTTCAACATGGTACAGAACACCTAATTCACCCATTGACTTGCTAACAAAATGCGAAAACATTCTACGGCTTATTGATACGGAAGAGAAAGAGAGCATTATCCTGAGTGACACAAATTGTGATCTATTACACAAAAATCTAGATCATATGATGAAAGAACTCAATTTCATTACTAATTTATATCAATACAAACAATTGATAGACGAACCTACAAGGGAAACTAAGAATTCGGTATCTTTAATTAACCATTTCTATACCAATAAAAAGGAAAATATTATATTAGCAGGAGTCTCCAAAATAACGATTAGTGACCATTATTTAATATATGGCATTTTGTCATTCCCAACGTTAATTGGAGTTCCGTGATTTCAAAAATTTCAATGAAGATAATTTCCTACGCGATATAGCATTGTCCGAAAACCATAATTTGGATTCATACACGGATTCCAACCGAATGTGGTATATTTGGAAAAATAAATTTACTGAAATTGTTGATAACATGCACCACTTAAAACCCGTAAAGTTGGTAAGAAGCGTACCCCTTGGATTACGAAA
Source organism: Paramuricea clavata (assembly GCA_902702795.2). NCBI lineage: Eukaryota > Metazoa > Cnidaria > Anthozoa > Malacalcyonacea > Plexauridae > Paramuricea > Paramuricea clavata. Next base: position 53,601 of record CACRXK020000568.1, read on the forward strand.
CAAGTACTTCATAGTAAGCGAAATAAGAACTTATTAAAGAAAAAGGCCTTGAAATTTAAAAATGAAAATGATTGGCAAATCTTAAAATCAGCTAGAAATTCTTATAATAAATTTATTAAATCGTCCATTCGCCATCATTATAGTGTTGAGATTAGGGATAATCAAGGAAATACTAAGAACATGTGGAAAACTATTAAATAAATAACTTGATTCACAAATAAAAAAAATCTCAAAATATAACTGAGATCCGTAACGAGAATAGTGAAATGGTTGATATTCCAGGCATACCTAATGCATTTAATAATCATTTCACTGATCTTGGTTTCATTCTTTCCCAAAACATCTCAAGTTGCTCTATTCCACCATAGAGTTATATCAGTGAATCAATGCAGGAATTTATTTTCTGCGAAATAACTGAACAGGAAGTTTGCCAGTTATTATCATCATCATTATCATCTACTAAGGCATCGGGCCTAGATGGATTACCAGCAAAACTTATTAAACTGGCCTCACCTTACATTGCTAAATCGCTGACAACAATATTTAATAGGTCTATATCCACCGGCATATTTCCATGTGAGTGGAAAAATGCAAGAGTCACCCCAATTTACAAAAGTGGCCTTAATTTTAATATGAATAATTATCGACACATACAGTATCTTTATTTCGGTAATTTCCAAAACAATGGAGAAACTCGTACATAACCAGGTCTATTCCTATTTACAACGGGCAAATATACTAACTAATGCATAACATGGCTTTAGACCTCTCCACTCCACTGTTACTGCATTGCTAAAAATGACAAACCATTGGTATCAAAATACGGATGAAGGGTTAATCAATGGAGTTGTCTTTTTAGATCTAAAAAAGGCATTTGATACCGTTGACCATGGTATTTTATTAAAAAAATTATATTTATAAGAGGAAGGGCGCATGACTGGTTTAGGTCGTATCTGTCTAATCGTACCCAGCATTGTCAAGTTAATGGCAAACTGTCTGAACCACGAACAGTAATTAGTGGTATTCCGCAGGGCTCAATTCTTGCACCCTTACTCTTTCTTGTTTACATAAATGACATGCCAAATTGCTTAAAAAGTGCGGATTGTGACATGTTTGCTGATGATACTCAATTAGGAACGGCAACTAAGGATGTCAGAGTAATGTATGAAACGTTAAATGATGACCTAACAAATATTTCAGTTTGGATGGCGGCCAACAAGCTGAGCCTGAACAAAAGCAAAACTGAATATATGTTTATTGGATCACATCAAAAACTTAAACAGTGTAACTCCGAATTGCAAATAAAAATTGGAGATACGCCTATTCAACGAGTAACTGTTACTAAATCACTGGGTATGATGGTAGATGAGACCTTAACCTGGCATTCTCAAACAGATCTAATTACAAAGAAAGTGAACAAGGGTCTTTACGTCCTTAGACGATTAAGAGATTTTGTTGATGTAAGGACTCTAGTAACAGTTTACAAAACCTTAATTAACCACACTTTGATTACTGCTCGCAAGTATGGGGTTGTCTTGGAATTACCCTTCAAAACCAATTGCAACGTTTACAAAATAGAGCAGCACGTATCATTGCAAAGCGTGGGTACGAATTTAGATCAGCCAATATACTTAAAGAATTAGATTTACCTAATTTAAGTCTCAGAAGAAATAATCAATTGTGTACTACTATGTATCACGTAAATAATAACATGGTGCCCGATTACCTAATTGATTTATTCACGAAAACCAGTACACTTCATAATCATCAAACTAGGCAGGCTGAATTTAACTTTGCACTCCCGAGGCCAAGTACCAACTTTTGTAAAAAATCATTCTCGTACAGAGAAGCTGTAGCTTGGAATGATTTATTACCTAATATAAAAAATATGGGTTCATTGTCAACCTCCAAAAGGGCTCTAGTGTCAAGTAGTGGTAATAATTCTTGATAATCAATTTATCTTTTTTTCTTTTTCTCTTCGATTTTATTAATTGTATTAACTTAATAAAATATTTTTATAATTGCATGTAATTATTCATACATATATAGCATGGCCTATTGGAAGATCACATCTTGTAAATATTTTAGTTTTTGTCTTTGTGAAATAGTACCGTGGGTAAATAAAGTTTGATTATTCTGACCGGGTTAGGGTAAAAGGCTGATACGGACGAACGGACGGACGGATGACCTATTTTTCTCTAAAATATGTTTTAAACATCATATCCGCGTTTTACCCAATCGGGTAAAACGCGGATATTGTGTAAAATATGCTTTTCGGCTCTTTAAAAGGCATATCCGCGTTTTACCCGATCGGGTAAAACGCGGATATGGTGTAAAATATACTTTTCGGCTCTTTCAAAGGCATATACGCTTTTTACCAACCCTGGGTGCCAGAGGTTCTTCCACGCTCGTAAGAGGAATAAGGAGGGATACACGAGGATTCAAGCTGGGCGACACTTCTATGGCTTTTACTGTTTTAACTGTCACATGTCAATCAAACGTTAGCCAATAGGACACGTACTTATTTTTGACTGATGATGATTTGGGCGTGTTCAACCGAACATTTGAGCGATGGAAATTGCGACAGAATGTGTCAATTTCATAACAAAAAATTAAAATTAGCGAGTCGTTTATATAGTAAAATAAACCGAATAATATATGGCCACATGGCATTAGACCGTACACCTATTACAGTAAAACTGTTAACAAAAAAGCGGAGACGAGTATTGTCGAGTTTGTGTTGAATTTGTTATTCATAGTGGATATTTTAGTATATACGTAAAAGGCCGTAAGTAGTATTCCCCCCCCCCGTATAGCGGCGGAAGTCCCGTATAGCGGCGGAAGTAATTAGTATGCAGGAGCGAATAGAGCGCCAGAAGTAATTAGTATGCAGGAGCGGCGGAAGCAATGACGTCATGGAAACCCGAAAGTAAGGAAATGTTCAGAATGGCGTACAACGATGAATATTTGAAAACAATTTATTAGGTTTTATAGTAGTTTACAGTAGAGATTTTGATAATTATGTTTTTAGAGTTTGCGCCAGATGCATCCACAGAAGGTTAATTCACCACATTCTAGCGAAAATTCGAATGTCAGCTTGGCCAGTATTTCCTTTAGTATTTCCGTACAGTTTTTATGGATCGTTGTTTGACAGCATCGGGTTTTGTTCAGTTCTTGTCCGTTGCTTTTGTTCTGTAGGCACAGATAATAGAGTTCCTTGCCCGGGAATGGTGCTCTGCAGTACGCGCACCGTACGGTTTCGATGTCTGTTCCGTTGTAATGTACCGCCCACATCTGGAGGCATCGACAATGAGCTTTTTGTTGACAGCATTGCATCGTCATCGCAAGTAGTTCGTTTCCATCAATCTGTTCAAAACAGAAATAGCACTGTCCCGGTTCTGTGGTATTTTCCGCCAGGATTCCGAATAGAGGTATATTTGCTGGTGGTATAACATCTTCAGGCGCTGGTAAACTCCTATGCATTCCATTTCGATGTGTGGTTGATGATTATGGGGAAGTGTATTTATACTAGAGGTGTACGTACACGTACAGGGTGTACGTACACGGTGTACGTACACCCCGTACATATCTATGTATGTACATGGTGTACGTACACGGTGTACGTACACGGTGTACGTACACCCTTAAACTACGTCATGATCATACTCGTCTCTGATTGGTTAGCCGTGTTGGATGGAGAATATAAATAGAGGAGACGAGCGATTTTTGTTTATGTGTTCATAGCTTTTGTGAAGAGATGAGGTGCTTACACGGTGAACCCGCTGCTCATTCGACAACTCAAAATGGTTCATTTTGGTTTTGCAATCAGAATCCTAGCTGCAATTTCTTTTGTTGCGAAGATGAGGGTTATTTGTATGAAAAAGCCATAACTGCATGGAGAGCTACGAAACAGCCTCATCCTCGATGTGGTGGACATAGTAAACTTGCGAAAATGCGGGTCGTTAGAGATTTGATGAAAGCAAGTTATGGAAGACCGTTTTTCGTATGTTCTAACAAGCTGAAGCCGTGTTCATTCTGGGTATGGGGCGATGTACGACCTTTAGTCAAACCAGAGTGTCACCATGGATTACCGTGTATGATTCGTAAAGTGAAAAAGGAAGGTCTCAATAAAGATCGAAAGTTCTTCTGCTGTTCAAATGACAAGGAATCTTCATGCAAGTACTTTGATTGGGTGCCTGAGGAGCCTCGTCAAGATGTCAGTTTTGTGGAACCCCTTTCAAGTAAACCAACCGAAAAGCACGAGGAACATTACCTGGCGAACAAATTCATAAACGATTTTGCTAATAGTTTGAACATTTAATATGTGTTATTTTTCAAAAACTGTTATAAAGAATAGTGTTAATAAAAATGTTGATATTCAAAATTGTCTAAAAGTCATTAAAAAAGTCAAAATTCATACTATCTATAAAGTCCAAACTGTTTGGATCATTTAGGAAGTCCAGGTTCGCATCGCTTGCTAGTGACAGTCCCAACGGTTGCTGTGGGGTTTCTTGTTCTCTGGTTTCTTGTGTCTCCTGGTTTTGGTTTTGATTGCCTTCATAGAAGGCAAGAAATTCGTTGAGAAAGGTCTGCTTTTTTTGTTCGGCGTACGCCCAGAAAGCCTCCAACCTTTTTATTTTTGTTTTTTTATCAAGTCTTATTTTTCTTTGTCGTTCTGCTTCTTTTTTCTTGTCTTTTCCCATAGCTTTTTGATTTTTGTTTTTTTGTCGACTTGTTGTTGTTTGTGGGATTCCCGCCGTTTTGTGTTTCCACATGCTTGTTTGCTGCTTCCGGTTTTGGAAAATGAGCGTTACGCAATTATTAATAATAGTTACCAATGAACATTGCGCAATATTTATTTGTGTTTAGCACGCTTAATATGATTAATTTCGACCTCTATCTTCCTACGCTTTCTGCATATTTTTCAGATTATTCCTGTGGCTACAGGAAATTAACAATACATTATAATGCATAGTATTGTGATTTTAAATAACCAATATTACGCATGTTTGAAAGGAAGGATTATTATAGTTCAATATATATAGCTATGACCGCTGTCTTCTCACACTTTATGCATAGCTTTCAAAGTGTTTATATAATTACGGAGGAAATAACCGGTTCATTAGCGTACGTAGTTTAGACCAGTATTTATTCGTATACATGAAAGGATATATTTCACTCGGAATTTAGACAGATCTACGAAATGCTTTCTGTTGTGTTTTGCATTTTACTTTTTGTGCATGGAAGCACCCCATTTTGTCTTGAACAGCGTTTTATAAGTTTTTTGGACTGTAGCGGCTTAGCGCTGGAAACCATCCAGGGGCTGTGGAGAACAGAAGAAGAATGGGTTGTGGCGATTGACCTTAAGCGTAACCGCCTTGTTAGTTTAAATATAACAGAGCTTTTGTTATATTTTCCGAACTTGCAACATATTGACGTGCGGGACAACCTCGCACTTGACTGTCGAACCGTTTGGGTTCTGGGGATAGACGTCAGGAGTGATTGTAAGTTTATTTCATTTATGTTAGCATTTGCGCAAGTTGGCATTTGCTGCAACTTATAGTTATACAGTTCGACTTTCTCTTCAACTAGGTATGCCAGATATGGTATCGAATTCGAATGTTACGTTTGGGTCTACAGCCATTTCTGCATCCCCCCCAGGACCACGGACCCCACCGTACCTGGGTTATAATCCGAATCACAACCCCCACGGGGTCCTTAACTCGGCTTTTAATTTCAACACCCGTCGGAGCCTCAGTCTCAATGCCCCCCCGAATCTTAATCCCGACCACTTCCCGAACCTTGATTCGGTCCCGGATCCTAACCCCAACCCCCGTTGGGACCCTAACCTCAGCCGCGTCCCATACCTTGATCCGACCCCGACCGTAGTCTCAACCCCCACCTTAATCCCGACCACTCCCCGAACCTCAATTCAATCCCTGATCCTAACCCCAACCCCCACCGGAACCCTAACCCCTGCTGCGTCCCAGACCGTGATCCGACCCCCGACGGTAGTCTTAACCCCCACCTTAATCCTGACCTCAATTCAGTCCCGGATCCTAACCCCAACCCCCACCGGAACCCTAACCCCGGCCACGTTCCAAACATTGATCCGAGCCCCTGTCGTAGTCTCAACCCCCACCTTAATCCCGACCACTCCCCGAACCTCAATTCAGTCCCGGATCCTAACCCCAACCCCCATCGGAACCCTAACCTCGACCGTAGTCCCGACCCCCGCAACGGTTCCGACCCGAATCTCGGCTTCAGCTTCTAATTTGTACTTTATTATTGCCGGCCTGACCGTAGGAATAGTGTTGCTTTTGTGTCTGTTTTACAGCTATAGGCTCTGTGTGGCGGGACGGCGGCAGAGAAGCGCAGCTGCTACGCAGGGGCCCTCTGAGACCGAACTAATGTCACTCGGGCGGTTGGAAAGTGGCGAAAGCACAATAACAATGTCTCACACTGCACTGTAAATATAAACATTGCTTTTATGATCATAGGTCTTATATGTATATAAATATAAATATAAATAAAGGAACTATATGTACAATGTGTGAGTACTGATATACACTGAAGCTCTTAGCATGTGCTGCGTATACGGTTTTAACAGGGCTGTACATTTTAGCGTGTTTCAAATGGGTCTTATTTGAATGCATAGGCACGCTGAAATGAACAACATAGAATTATTAGTATTTTGCATTAATATTACGAATTGTTTCAGGGACGTATGTTTACTTTTGTGTAAACATTATGTCGGGTAATATATTATAAGCTATTGGGTTTTCCTGTCAAACACACGAGTGTTTATCGGAACATAATCACTTAGAGCAGAGGTCATTTAAAGGGAAAGTCCGTTCTGCGCATCGGTTCTGCGCATAACAATGTGAAAATTGCCCAAATTTCGAATGTTTCGAATTTTTCTGAACATAAACTTTATTTCATATTCATTTAGAAGCATAGCGAACCAAAATGGTGTTAGATATTCAAACAGTACATCATATTTTCAAAATACAGCAGTTCAAGATGTAAACAAACCGTTTGTTTACATTACGGACTTGACTTCCCCTTTAAACATAGATACCGTTTCCGCGCTGTAAGTTTCACGTCTCCTTTACAATAAAACATTTTGTACGCAAGCTATTTTTATACATTCGTCATTTCAGGGATGTCATTATACTGCGATTTCCACTTGAGTATGGAATTACGAAAGTTTGTTCGTAGAGTTTGTTCGTTAACTTTTGTCGTTTGAAAACAATGTTTGTGACGTCATTCTATAATGTTACCAGGCGAGCACACAATGTTGTCAAGTAAAAACCGTTAAAAACTGTCAATCATTACAAAACGAAATAAAGTTTATATTTATAGTCGTGAACTTGGCAGTATTTTACTTAACAACATTGTCAGCTCGCCTAGCAACATTATAGAATAACGTCTCAAACATTGTTTTCAAACGACAAAACTTAACGAACAAACTTTCGCGATTTCATGCTCAATTGGAAATCGCAGTAAATTAACACAACATGAAGGCCCTGCGGGAAACACCCTAAATTAAATTGTTGCTGATAACAGAACAAGGATAGCAGCAAAATATTGCTGTTTACTATAGAAAGACGTTTAAAGTGAACTGTCTTGTGAATAGTTTATTTCCTCGTCGAGGGAATCAGAGGACAGGGAATCGATTGAGAAGTGGCGACGAGCATTGTTCAGTACGAAAAGTTCCCTATAAACTGAAGGGCGCCTTCTCCTCCGAATGATGTAAAAACAGGCGATGCCGAGTGCTGTAGCGCCAGCTGGTAGCAGAATTGATAACACTAGTAGAAAGGATATGGTTCTTACCGGTTCCGATCAGAGAAGGGGTCGGGACGCTTGCAGTAGAATGGGTCGGGACGCTTGCAGTGATGGTTTTCACCAGGGAGGTTCGAGGTGCTGTTGGACTTGTAAACACGAAGATGGATTTCCGATGTGTTGACGATCTAATGGCCGGTGCTGTGGACTTGTCTGTAGTAGGGGGACAGTCACTTGCAATGTCTACCATTACACGTAACAGTCTGGTACAGTCGAGTGGGTTGTATCGTAGATCTATATGGTTAATATTTGGGAAGTCGGACATAATGGCTGAAAGATTTATAAAGGATATATTGTTCCTTTTCAAGTCGAGGACTTCGACCCAATTCTGTTTTCCATAGCTGGGAAAGGTTGAAATGCCCAGTCTCGAGCAGTCCAAGAGATGGGAAATTTTGAACACAGTACAATGAATCGCGAACGATGACCTTACGACCACGAACAGCACAAGGACGACCATTTTGGACAACATTTTAACAATATACGACCTTGTTCTGTATTTTCCCGCGAAAACGTTTATTCACATGTGACTTTAAATGTTATATAATGAAATGTAGCTAGAAAACATAGAATTAGTGCGTCGAGCTAATTGTAGCTTAAGGTAGAACTTTTAGATAGGATTTAATATGCTGTATATAGATGAATTTGTTGTATATAAATAAATGGTTTCACATGTTGTATTCATTTGTTGTTTTATTGCGATGGAAGTGATACTAGATGAACTGCAAACACAGGGCGTTGATATTGATATGAGAACATTATATCATACTATTAGTAATTTGCTTGAGGACCACGAAGCAACGTACAATCAAATGGCTGTGTATGTTAATCCTAATGAAATGCAGGTTGTTTCTAACACGATCAACGTGATAATTTTGGCCGTGCTATGGCCTATTTGGCTTTAGTTTATTTGATACACAAATCCGAATATACTACACGTAGGGCCGTCCGTTTAGTCGCGGCCCCACTGAGAAGCCTTGACCTTAGTGCATATCGAATTGAAGAAGCAGAAGAGAATTTTTTTCGTAGAATGATTTCTCGGATCGGGTTATAAAACGAACGAACACGTCAAATTATGACACAGTACGTGTTGTGCACGTGAACACGATGGACGTGAGATTTAAAACACCAGCAAATTTTTTTATATGTGGGCAAAGTCAAAGCGGGAAATCCTATTTGGTTCGTTCCATGTTACGGCATGCAAAGGAACTATTTATTCCCGTGCCAACCAAAATAATATACTGTTACGGCATATATCAGAAAGAATTTGAAGGAATGCTGCAGTCCGTGCCCAATTTAACTCTGATAGAAGGATTTCCCGATAATTTATGCGAGATGACGCGCGGACATGATAACTCATTAGTCGTGCTAGACGATTTAATGTTACAATGTTCCAACGACCCACGTGTCTCGGACCTATTTACACGTGATTCCCATCACCTTGGCATGTCCGTGCTGTACCTTACTCAGAATTTGTTCCCGCCAGGCGAACGTTCTCGAACGATTAGTTTGAATAGTCACGTTCTCATCGTGTTTAGAAATCCACGTGACTCTCTTGGTGTTTCCACACTTGCCAGGCAGATGTTTCCTAAACATACCGGATACCTTTTGGATGCATTTCACGATGCGACGGGCAAGCCCTACGGATATTTGGTAATCGACTGTCATCAGTTGACGCCGGAAAATATGCGTCTGAGGACCAACATTTTACCCGAAGAGAGACAGATTGTTTATGTGAAACGTGTTTAAACTACGTGTGTTATGGAAAGTCATCATTTGCAAGATGTCAAAGCGCATGAAAGGAAGTCTTCCTTATCTTCAAGTCATTGTCAAATCTAAACCTAAATTGCGAAAATTACTCATCGATAACGTTCCAGCGAATGTCATCACAGCTATTTGTGAGTGTTCCTTGAATTTACTTAAAGGTGTCATTCCGGTAACACCTCGGCAAAAGCGACGTTTAGCACGTTACAAGACACATCTCCGTGATTTAGCCAATAAGAAAGTGTCAAGAAAACGGAAGAAGTTGTACCTTAATCAGAAAGGTGGAAATTTATTGTCAGCTCTCGTACCACCAGTGTTGAGTGTACTCGGAAGTTTGTTAGTATGAAGTATGCGAAACGCATGGTATTGGTCCCGGAGGACGTCGGCTTAATCGTTATGAGCAGAAACAAAAGATTGAGACCTCCCCAATTACATCCAGCATGATGCATCAGGATACGGCGATGTCAGAGATTCTTCAGAGTACAGGCATGTCCGATGTCGAAAAACAGAAATTGTACAATGCGAACATGGAAAGTTATCTGAGTTTGAAGCGACAGAAGGACGATCAAATACCTACAGTCCGCATAGCACCGGATACGGAACAGAAGTCCAGAGGGAAAGCGCCTTTATCTGACGTGGACGTGATCGGACATTTACCTGTAACCCTACGCCCGAAAGCGGCAACTCTTTTGAGACGTTTGAAAGCAAGACCCGACGTTATTTCCTGGGACGACTCTGGTCAAGTTAAAGTGGACGGTAAGGAGATTCCTGATTCGAATATATCAGATTTGGTGAGTGATGCCATGCGGGCACGTAAGAATTTTAATCCCAAGGGAGCGCAGGAATTCTTTCGCGGGCTGTCAAAGATTAATGTACCCAAAGATATTGCAAGAAACACGGAAAGATGGGATCAGGTTCAAATGGGCAGTCCTCCTGGCGCGGAAGAGGCTGTTTTTAAGACACCGCAACCGAGACCACCACCACCAACATCACCACGTGCAAGTCCCGCGAAATATCTCCGTGGTTTACTCAGAAGACAGGCGGCGAAACCAAAACAATGGCTTCCTTATTAAAAAATGTTGTAACAGTTTGCATGTACTAATTTGCTTGTTGCTAGGGAACACACCACAAAACTTCTTGCTTGTTACGGGATCTTGTTTCAAGGCATGGGTTATCTGGGCAGTGTTCATCCAGAATAATCGTAGACAACGTTTCTTTCGGAATCAATGTGCACGGTATTCTCAAACTCTGCGTAGCATACGAGACTCACAGCATTTGCAGGCGCTGCGGAAAACTGGATATCAATGGCCAAATTCCCTTTCTGCACAGCGTTAAAATGAGGAGAGGCTCCACACATGTCCGGTGTTAAATCAAAGGCGTACACGGCGTAACCTTCTAGAAATTCTTCTCGGGATATATCGTTTTCTGTGTTGTGATACATTTTTCCCGTACCAGAGAACAGTGTGGTGAATGCTTCGATGTATTTAGGTGCTGCGCCATAGGAAAGCTGCAAGGGTTTAAAAGGCATTTCTTCTCCGTTGACGGTTATTCCAATGGAGGACACGCTGAAATGCTGGAAGTTGTACGGATTCTTTTTTAAGACACCATTGAACGCGTTGCTTTCGACCACACCAAAGACAAATGTTTTTGGCACCAGTTCATTGAAAAGGTTATCCTTCCTTAGGGAGGGATTTCCAGCGGGAACGATGAAGCTCTTGCATTCGACGCGACGGATAGGATAGATGGCAGGTCCCTTTTTCAGAGCTATTTCATGAGCCACGGAAATGCCTGGATTGACTTTCACTTTACGTATCTTGAGATAAGCATCAGTGAGTTTCACGCGGAAATCAGTATCGTCTTCGGAGGCCATCGAACAGAACTCGTCGCTGCTTCGATTTAAAATAACTTTTAGATCTACCTAACTCAACAGGAGACGTTCGGACATGAATATGTCGCTGAATATGGGGCCATTCATTTCAACAGTTCCACTTGCTTTGCTGAAAACGTATCTTGCTCTGAGACCAGCGTTGCCATTACCACCTGCCACCGTAGGATCCGCGACATCGATTTTTCCTGCAGTATCTTTGTAATACAACGCAGCAGTGAGCTGTGAATCTTTTGCAGAGGGACCGTAATTCAGAAGGGTTTTCAAGTAAGCACGGTACGCATAGGTTCCGGTAGCCTGAGTGACTTGTTTCCCTTTCAAAAAGACATCCACCTGTTTGAACAGGCTGTGGAGGACATTGTTTACCACTCCAACCTTAAACGGATTAGAAGGAAATTAATATTTGAAAACGGTGTATTCAATATGAAAAACACCATACCTTTTCGGCTGCTCCGAGATTCGTGCCATCGGGTTTTGTCACTTTTGCTCTCACCACAAGAATCGTTCTAGCAAGGTCCACATAATCTTCAGTGCCCGGAGACAGGAACGTAATGACACCGCCATCGGCTACACTGGAAACGGGTTGATGATCTACCCAGTGTCCTTTTTCTAAACTGATTTGCGTTGGGGGCACAGAGAATAGATCGAGTTCGCTTTTTGTGCATTCTTGCGATTTGGAATGTACGAGATTCATGATTTTAACCAAATATGTCCGGAGCTGTTTTCCGTCTCTTGGTCTGTCTGCGTCGCAATTTTCCCTTTCGTAAACGGTCGTTACCATCCGGAACAGGCGTCACCATCCCGAGTCTTATAGAATTCTAGGTAAGCAGAGCAAAATTCCTCGTTGTCCCATGCTGTCCTGCATGTCACATTTTTGCTCACGTGCAGTGGTTTTTAGCGGGAAAATATTTCTATAAAACTATTAATAAAAGAGTGTAAACGATGGCAAATCCTTTAGAAAAACAATCAGTGAGGAAACCAACAGGATGGAATACTTTTTATCAACAAGTTGCGGTGAGTTGATAGAAATCATTTTTGTACGAAATACCATACCGGATTTGTTGATGCCATCTTGATTTGTCAGGACAACAATTCGTTTTAAAACGATAGAGTATTCAAATTTAAAAATAGCGTTATAAAACATAATTTTCAGAGAAGTTCCGAAGTTCACAAGGTCATATAAATGAATACTCGTATATTTATTTGAATAGTTTTAATTTTGTTTCACTTTTCACAGCCTGGAATTATTCAAAAACTTGGGCCCGAGGCAAACATTGGCAAAGTGTCCACTGTGGCATCCAAAATGTGGAGGCAAATCGGTGAAAGAAGGAAGGTAAATATTCAATATTCATAGTATATTGTACTATATTAGAAGTATATATTTATTTAAAGTATTATGCTTTGCCTTATTATTTTTTTTATATGTTTCTCGCCCAGAAAATCACTAAAATCACTGAATATTTTGAGTAAAAATATTTATATAATTATAAACAATTATACCAGGAGTGGTATGATTGTTTTACTATAGACATTCACTCAGTTCAATGAAAAAAGACCTTTTTATCATTAAAATAGACGATGTGCTACCCACCCCCCTCCCCATGGATTGACATCAGTAGACATTAATGCACATCAATACACCTCACTAGACATAACTTGACATCAGTAGGCATAAATAGACATAACTGTTTACAACCTATGTTAGTCTAGCAATTTCTAATGATGTACAGGCTTCTCCCTAGAAATATTTTGAAATCTAGTGTTTCTGAAACATATTTGCTTAACAGGAGTGGAAAATGAAGGCACAACAGACAAGAGAGGACCTTGATACAGAGATGGTGCAAGAAAAGCTTGACTGTGAGAAATGTGGCAAGATTTTCACCAGAAGCAAGGACCTGAAGTTCCATATCAAAGGTTGTCAACAATGTGTCTGTGAGAAATGTGGTCAAAAGTTTACCCATGCATTGCAGTTAAAAAGGCATAATTTGAAAAAGCACTCGAAGACTTTTTCATGTAAAACATGTGGCAAATCATTTGGTTACAAACACCATCTGGATAGACATAGCCGTGTTCACGATACTAGTGTTTTCACTTGTAAAATATGCCACACTAAGGTCAAAACAAGAAGCAATTTTATTAGGCATATGACTCGGCAACATGATGGGTTAGATCCTAAAAATTACTGAAATCAGAGTATTTATTAAAAAACGTCTCAATATCGATTATTGCTGTTCTTCTTTATATAACTTTATAAATGCTGTAGATAGACTGACCTTCAGTTAAGTACAGTACTTGCATAGTATGTTTATGTAGATACCACAACTTGGCCGTCACTTAGGGAGCCAGCTTGATAAACTTAGAGTTCCCGACTCCCACCACAGTTTATAGACTAAGAACTGTGTTGGCACAGAGCGGAAAAATTTTGCGTCTCTAAATCATCGGAAATGGCATTTTCAAAGTCTTCTATACGTCTTTTGTTTGGCCCTTTCATTAATTCGTTCATTATGATTTGTGAGTCTATGATATCCGCGAGTCAGGATGGATTATTACGAGAAATGTTATCAAAATATCGATTACAGATATTTGATTATATGTATATATGATTTCAAATACTTCTAGTTTCGAAATCAAATTGTTGTTTTTTTTGTGGGGGCCAAAATTATCCCCCCCCCCTCTTATACTAAAACACTTGGTCGAGGGCCTGTTGCCCCACTAACTTGTCCAACAACTCAAATCTATAGGGTCTGGGTAATGCAATCCACTGCCTGGGAAATGTTTAAAATCTAATAAGGTATTTATTAAACATAAAAGACAGGACATAAGATTCACAAAGCAAATTTCAGTTACTAGAATATCAAACCTCCCTTCTAAATTCCATGTTTTGCTTATATTTTAGAGAAAAGGGACTTTGACTGGGGGGGCCAAAATGGTTGAGTGGGGGGGGCACCATGGGGGCTGGGGGGGGGGCTTTGACCCCCCCCCAGTTATATAGTTAAAGAATGCCTTGGTTTTCCAGGTCAGCAGTCAGTTTGTCAAACAATCCAACCACATTGTATTCCTTCACTCTTCTTAATAGTATATCTTTCAACACCAGAAACTGAGCTTCTACGAAGTTGTTAGTTTGATTTCCTCGGACACGCATACTAGATCGGAAGCAAAGGGCAAAGTCCTTCTTGATCACATAAAGGTTTCTGTAGTACTGTAAAAGGTTGGGATACTTGCTACATGCATCATCACTCAAAAGATCTTCATAACAATCATCAAAACTCTCTTCAGTCGTTGCATACAAAGCCTTTTTGAAAAGGCTGAAGACTTCAGGTCGATCATGCTGGCTGACAAGGTGGTCTTTTTCAACAATCCACCTCCACACTTGCTGCAAAACATGGAAAATGCATAACAGGAGTGTTGCAGTTGGCCATACACTCTTCAAGGCATTACGTTCTTCCAGGCAGTTGTCTGTAAGAATAACCTCAGGACCTGTAGTGGGACCACGACCATTAAAAGCATACTCAGGAAGGCAATCACTTAACATCTGAAACGCTTGCTTCACCGTGCTTTCTTTTTCGTCGCTTGTTATGACAAGGCCACAGGGTAGTGCACCAGATACATTATGTGTACACAACAAGAAAACTTTCAGGTTATGCTCATCTGTATTTGAGGTGGCATCAACAAATACAAGCTCGCCACACTGAGGCACTTCCTTGTGAACTCGCTTCATTAAAGGTGTGACAACACTGATAATAAGGGGCATTTCATCACCACAGTACACCTGATACTTTAGTGATGCATCTAGAAAAATATTAATATGACATTCTTATCATGTTTTAATAAGCTCTACACATTTTATACTTTAAGCATAGATGGACTTTCTGGGGACGCGGGGGATATGCATACTCCCCCAGAAATTACTTGCACCCCCACCCCACCCCCATGAAAGAAATTTGCATCTCCCAAGATAATTATGCAGCTTGCTGATTGTAATTGTATGAATGAAAGTAATGAAAATTTGTTATTATTAGATAGTCTGCAGTTTGTTAGATAAGTATGCTTTCAATGAAGTATAACTGTAGAAAATATGGATTGATTTGCCTCATTTCGTCTAATTTCGCAAATTAAAAGCTAGGCTAAGGAGCTTCAATACTCGATAGTCAATACATTTTTCTGTACCTTCAACTTGCACCCCCCTGAAATTTTGCACATGAAATGGACATGACAATGACAAATTAACCTTTACAAGATAATTTAAAAGCAAGGATGAATTTTGAGATTTTGCTGAAAAATCT
Source organism: Paramuricea clavata (assembly GCA_902702795.2). NCBI lineage: Eukaryota > Metazoa > Cnidaria > Anthozoa > Malacalcyonacea > Plexauridae > Paramuricea > Paramuricea clavata. The sequence continues at coordinate 69,375 of CACRXK020000568.1, forward strand.
CAAAATTCATCCTTGCTTTTAAATTATCTTGTAAAGGTTAATTTGTCATTGTCATGCATTGCACACTGCGATTTGTTGGGCTGATTTTAGATTTTTCCAAATGCTACTGGAAAATATTTTCAGTTAATCATTTCATGACTATATTTGCCAGATATCATGAATGTGCACCTGAAATCAGCTTGACAAATTGCAACATGTAAACATAGCTTTATAAGTTAGCACATACCTGGATTGTTTTGCTGATATTCCTCCATTTTCTCTTCCAGCCTTTGAAACATCTCTCCATTCTTGCCACCAAACTCATCCTTTGTGTACTGACTATATAGGTAGTTGAAATCCCTTCTTCTAGGTGTGACAGATCTATCTGCTTTCATAATATGATAGGTTATCTCATCGTTGCAGGATTTTTATAGATTTTTAAGAAAGATCTGTCTGGCCATGGATGGTGTATTTCCATCTTCATACAATTTCCTTACTTTTTCAATAGTGCAGGATGAAATTTTTTTAAAGTTCGAAGCCTCAAGATTCACTGTGTTGTGATTATGTGCCCACTCAATGTCTACAAAACAAATGCCATTTGTATTTATCTTTATAATCAACTGGAAAGGACAGTTCGTATTTTTCACTCTGGCTGCTGGATTTGTCTGTAGTTTTCTCTGAGGATCTTTGTTTGGGCTCCATCGTCTAGTGTTGTGTTGACACCGGTAGTAAGTCTGGATAAGATATCCTGTTGTTGGCTTTTTCTTTGTTTTTACTTTCAGAGTGATGGAATTGATGGTTGAAATTCGATTAACCAGGGATGAACATTCTCGGTAGTTATGTCTTCAGTTTGGAAGGACGATTTCTGTTCATTAATAACTGAAAGATTGAACTTATAACAGTAATCCTCTGGCAACTTCTCTAGAAGATTAGCTTCTATGCGTTCTTTTTCAACATTTAACAATGGAATACTCTGAGAATCGATATCACATTCGCTAATAGCAGAATTTATTAACTCGTCAAAACCAGCAAGCATGTCCGCCATATTTAACATGCAAGGGCAACAGACAAAGAAGCGGGACAGCATGGGACAACGAGGAATTTTGCTCTGCTTACCCAGAATTCTATAAGACTCGGGATGGTAACGCCTGTTCCGGATGGTAACGACCGTTTACGAAAGGGAAAATTGCGTCTGCGTCTGGCTGCAGATGCCGATGCCTTTCTCTTTTTAACTGTTTTCCGTTTCTTGCCCTGACTGCGGCTGACTGTTGATGTCTTTCTCTTTTCAGCTGTTCGCTTTACACTTCTTGAACGCTTTACACTTCTTGAGCGCTTCCGTTTTCCGCTCCCCGTTTGACTCCTTAGTGTATCGATAGCTTTTCTTTTTGCAATGTTGGCGGCCTGTATGGTTCGTGCTTTTGCTGCTGATTTCACGTTTCTACCTGCCAGGACATCGCCCACAAAGTCTGTCCCACTTTTCAGGGCAATGTTTCCAAGAGCTTTCGCTCCACTTTTAATCAGAGGCATGGCTTTTCTTGCAAGAGTACGGAACAGTCCTCCCAGCACGTACCCCACCTGCCAGGGGCTGCCTCTGAACACTGGCATGCCACGCCCTTGCTGTTGATCCAGGTAATAACGTACGTTAGGATTATTCATTCTCTCAGGTAAAATAAGTATGCTGTCTGAAATGTAGTGTCTCTATGACATTCCCACGTTCGAATGGCACGGGATCGCCCGTGTCGTTCCTTAAAAGAATTTTCACGTCTCCAAAGGATTTCGTTTGGACAGGCACGTATTGTATGTTGGTAAACGTGTTCGTAACGAAATCACCATACTTTCCTTCGACGGGAATGCTTCGAAGTAATTGCGCACTCGTATCTCCAACGATCTGCGGTTGAACGATATTGCAGTATGTGTAGATCGTCGAAAAGATATTTAAATCTACTACGTGAGGACTTTCGCCCGTTTTGTCAATTTTCACCTCTTTTCCACCGAATCCCAGGATAAGGGACAATTTGTTTGGTAACCCGAGTTTGCATTTGGGTTTCAAGTGAACGGTCACTTTTCCCGTTAAGGCACCGTACGTTAGATGTATGTCAGTATTATTACCGATCTCTTGTTTCAGAGCATCATTTATACCTTTAGTGAACTCTTCCATAGTTCTATAGTGTCCGTACTTTATGGTCGCAGATGATATCCATCTATCGGTAGGACCCAAATAATAGAAGTGAGTATCCGCATTAATATCCCGCAGGGTATACCATGTGTGGGGATAGGAAATAGAGTACAGTCCGACTTCCCAATTGCCATCCAAATCAATGGGTTGCGGTAATTTTACACGATATTCGGTTGTTTTGTTATCGGGGAAAACGTCCAGGGACGCATTGCTCGGAAGCGTGAGGTAAAAGTGTGTTCCGCTCATTATGAATTTCCGATGAGAATAACAAACAAACAGCACGTTCAACGGTTTAAATCTTATTTATTTCAGAAGCGGGTACCCACGAGTTAAATTTATTGGGGTACCCTAACCATTTTACAAGATAATGTACATTATTGCCACGTCCACGTTTTTTTAGGATCTTTTCAATTTCGTAGACGTCATCTTCCTTAATGATCTTTTGCAATTCTTTCTCGTAAAATGTTCCTTTAAGTTCTTCACCGTCCAGATCCTTTAGTTTGTACACAGGAGGATCTCGTGGTATTTGTTTGCTTATAGCGAAGATCTCTTTGGAGAAATTCGGCAAGTATCCTTTTTCAAATGTTCGTTTCATCTTGCTAATTCTCACTTGATCGCTAATCCTAAACTTGTACTTTTCATTTTTCGCTACGCTATGCTCATCATACAGGGTGTGCCACACTTCCTTCTCGTTCCCAGCAGTAACGTCCACGGGTCTTGTCCTGATGCTACGGTGAACACTGTGATTGTAAGAATAGACCAGATTGGGTAAAATGTCTACGTATCGCATGGTTTTCTTAGCCGTAAAATAACGCCACATTTTGGTCTTTAATTAAAGTACGAATCAGACGTTCCACGATGGAAGCTTTCGTTTCATTGTACGTATTGTACAGTTCGATGTCTTCTTCTTTCATCAATGTTCGGAAATGTTTGTTTAGAAATTCTGTTCCTTGATCGGTCATGATCTTTTCGGGTCTGCGTCCAGACGTTAAAATGACCTTGAAAGCTTCGACCAGTGTAGGACCTGTCTTGTTTTTCAATGGGACTACCCATGCATACTTGGAAAAGACATCAATGCAGACAAGTAAATAAGGATAACCATCCTTAAACTTCTGCATGGACTGCATGTCCGCCAAATCCATTTGCCATTGTTGATCAATACCCCCCACAATGACACGGTTCCGTTTAAAGTGGCGGCGCATGGGTTTGTGCAATCTGTATCTGTCCTGTTTCATTAACCATTCCTTGATTTCCTTTCGACTTATTTTAAACTTTCGCTCATCTTTAACATCTTGGAACAAACGATCCACTCCGCCAAATCCTCTCGACCTTTTCGGATCGGAATAAACGCTGGATAAGTAGTCGTCCATGTTCACACGTGAAATGACGGAATCCTTTCATTCTTCAACGTTTTGAATATTACCCTCCCGAAGCTTCGTACTTTCGATGGGGTTGTAATTCTTGACGGTTTTACTACAGTATCCCACTTGTACATGCCCCTCGAGATTAAGATCATTTCTCCCTGCGCTTATACCGATTCTAAACATTTTCTGTTTATTATGATCTTTATTGACCTTCGGATTTTTACTAGCAGAGTGTCCCATGACGTACACTCTAATATGAAAAGGTTCCTAAGGTACATGCGTGTATAAATGTTTTTTTCCACTGGAAGGAACATTCATTGCTCTCGATCAGGCAAAGAGTAAACATGTCTAAACCTATCGATATCGATAATAGGGAACTTATTTTCTATTACCGCCAGAAACGTATCGTCGAAAAACTTCTAAAAGTTTCCGCGGAAGAAATCGCTCCTATCATCTCCCAGCTCGTTGCTGAAAATTGTAACGGTTGCATGACAGAGCATCCGTCCCAGACGCATCATCAGTGTCTTACGATGGAAAGAGACGAACGGTTATGTCTATACTTTGATCATGCTCTGGAAAAGGCTTCGGAAACAAAAGTGATGGAGGCTTCTACTGAAAGTTTGAGTGATATGAAAGTACATGTTTTCGAATTGATTGAGTATACGGCGGACGATTGGAAAACTATCTTTTGCGCGAAACACAGGCGAGCATTGAAACACGTGATCTTTCAGTTATTGTAACTTATTATTATTCCTTATATATTATTAAACCTATAAAGAATACTGGCTCTTTAGTTCCCTAATCATTTGAAGCAAACATGACTTGGAGGAACATTGTCACTCACTGGCTCTCGGACAAAATTATTTCACAAGAGGGAAAATTGGCAACTCTGGATTTGATGAAACTTTTGATAGAGAAAAATATAATACCAGCAACACTTATTGACAATGCGACGCTGCACTCCATTATGTTGACACAAATCATACTGGAAACACTAACGGGTATAACGGTACCTCGGGCCCCCCAGGGGAACACCTTTACCTACCAGATGAACGCTAGAGAAATGATGATGTGGGACATGGCTAGAAAAAACGAGAAGCAGGTCGATGCACTGGAGAAGTAAACGGGGGGTGAATCTGGATCATTACCACAAACTGAACATTAAAAATTAACACAGAGATCAAACCATCTTTGTAAAAATATTTATTTCAATTGTTATTAGTACCCATAAGGTAATGTTTTGTAATCATCCATAATTACACGTTTATTATAAACTATTCTGTAGTCCTTTTTCATGCCCTTCGTTTCAATTTCTTTGGTTCGGGTATTTCTTGTAATTCTAAACGGAATGTCCACAGACACTTGCCCCGTCACTTGACATTGAGCATGTAAATACACCAATCCACGAATCACCTCGAAGTTCACCTTTTGCCTCGCCGTGCAGTCTAGAGTGATTCCACGCACTTTGGTCTCAACTTTACCACTATTCGTACGGTAGCAATAATTATTCGGACCGCCTGACGCAAACACAGTAATGTATTCGCCTCCTAATTCATCGGTTAATTCGCCGAGATGGTTGCCCAAGGGAGGTTCGGGTTCGTTGAGTTTGCTGATCAAAATCACTGAGTCGGTATCGTAATACATCACTCTCTCTTGCAACATGTCCAGCACGCCGTAAAGCTTGAGACGGGCATAGGCGGTGGTGAAAGCAGCAATGACCACATTGGTTTTCGCATCGGGTTTGATAAAATTGTCCGTATACTCGTATCGGATTTCGATGATGTCGTCACTCACTAAATCGGCATCAAGCACGTTGATCTCATCAGAAGTGAGGTAGTCATAGAATACTTGTGGATCTTTTATCTGCTCGGTTTTAACCATGTTGGGTCGTTGTGCAAATTTACCTAAACGGAGAAACTGTTAAGTATCATGTAGCGAAAATATATCGATGAAAGCATAGTACTCACCCCAGAACGAATTCAACATCAGTTTAGCCAGAGCACGTAATCCAGGATTGTATTCGATCTTGTGGGGGTCTAAATGGATTCCCGACTTTTCAAGGTACTCGCCCACGTAGTGCTGCCTCTGCTTTTCGGTGACACTATCTTTCGGGTACCCACTCGCCTCCTGTTTAATTTTCAGGAATGTGTCAATATAGTCCTTGAACAGGTCATCCGAGGTTTCGGGAAAGTGCCACACTTCATGAATCTGTACGATTTGATAACCTTTCTCCAGCGCTTTCTCCAGCTCCACGCTACACCATGTACCCTGAATGGCTCTTTCACGGTCGGCATGGCCGCAGGGAGTCTGGCTACAGGCATCGGCACAGGTCCTGCAAAGCGCAAACATCAACTTGCCCTGGGTGCGATAAGGAAGAACAGGGTGGAACAAACCTCGAGGTGGAAGCACTGTGCATTTGACCAGACCAAAATAGGTGGAAATGCCGTCAAAGTTCTCGATGATGATGCGCGGATGTCCCACAACCGTTCGCGTAATTTTATTGCACCAGGGATAAAGGCTTGTAAAATCCACATATCTAGAATGACGTAAGACATGACGTCATACATGACGTAGTAAAACATGACGTCATACATAACCTAAAAACATAATGTCAGAAATTTTTTCTCCCTACCTTATTTTCTCATCATCATTACATTCATGGTAAAGTCTCGACGCGTTGGTTCGTCCTCCGTATAGGCCATCACGAGGTTCCGAGGGATCGACTCCATCATACTGATCAAAGTAATATTTCATGTCTTCATTATCTGCCAATTCCCGATTGATTCTACATTCCCAAACTTCTACCACGTTGTAGCCCTGATTTTTCAAATACTGTATCTTTTCCACGGTTTTTTGATGAAGATCGTGCATGGTTTTACCTTTGACAGGGTTCATTGTATCACGAGCGTAACAGTTTATACATCCTGTAAGAAATAAACAAAAATACTATTCTAAAATACTATTCTAAGGGGGCGTTTATACGAGGGAGGTGTTTATTCAAACACTTACCATGCCAGAAACATCCATGGACTTCAGAGGCCGTGCGGGTTTCTTCATGATAACCGTCCAGCAAATACGGACCAACACGTTTCTCTCCGCCGTTGCGAGCA